>CM077461.1:2852181-3047181 GCA_039654765.1 Mylopharyngodon piceus | reverse complement strand
ACACACATGAATGTCACTCCAAACACTCATAGTTCTTCTGTGGAACATCTGCTTTGTGTTGCACTGATGATGATGATGATGATGAGTGCAGTACCGTCGTGCACCAGCAGGTGTGGCCGCAGGCATCTCTCTCTGAGGATGCGTACGAGCGCAGGCGCAGGCGAGAACACGTGACTGACGCTGATGTCAAAGCCCATCGCGCGCAGCTTCTGCACGAACTTCTCACGGGTGTTCTGAGTCTCATTAGTGCAGAAGCGCAAGATCAGACCGGAATCCATCAGCCTGACAAACACACATTAATGAAAATTGCATTGTGGGATACTTAGTGCAGAATAGCATACCATAAATCAAAACATATTACATATCTCATAAAGATATTGCAGAAATAGTATGGTAGTAGTACGCTATTCCAGTGGATGTATACTGCACATGCTGGCTAATGTAGTATGCATTGAGAAAGTTTGCATACTACACACAGTATAGATAGATAAGCTCACCGCTTCACTGCTTCTATAGATCCGTGTATCGCTTGTCCTCCGCCCTCTCCACTATCATACAGAACTCCACACATGTCCAAAATCACTCCTTTAACACTCTTCAGCCACTCCATACTGCTCCCTGCAGCCATGCTGCTGACGCACGTGCGCATGCGCGTAAAAGGGAGTTCTGGGAAATGAAGTCCTTCTGTCGCACGTCAAGATGCTGCTGACCAGAGAATTATTTGCAAGCCACGAAAAATAATAACAATAATATGTTTTTAATACTATTAATTTAAATCATAATTTTGCACAAACTATATTTGAAACAGCAGTGAACATGTATTAGTTCGTTTCTCAGGGAACAAATATTTAAACGTGTGTTGTGTAAAATGCAGTGATGGTGCATTTTGGACGATATTTATATAATTCGATTTAACGTTATAAAATACAGCAGGGTAAATAAATAACTAATGTATTATTACCATGGCACAGGTCTGTGTGAGCTCGAGGCAATCCTGCGTCAGTGTTGCGTCACACTCTGCATCTGTCCAGCGTTTCATCATCACGCGCTCAATGACTCGAACTCCATCACTTACAGGTGCAATAAAACCATTTAAGTGTGTCATTAAATTTGTTTTAAATAAATGCTCCACATTTCTGCAGAAAACGGTTCAGCGTTAAGCAGCGCTGAAGCGAGTTGCGTCATGACGCAGAGTGACGTGTTTGCGTCCATTTGAATAATCCAAGTAGAGGCAGCGCGAGACACGCAGTAGGAACAGAATCGACCCGCACGGACCAGCAGCAGGTAAAATTACACACATAAACACAGATTAAAGCGCGTTCTGGTGGCTTTACTTGACAAATAGAGGCGGGTGAAACACCGCACGGGTGTTTAAATCAGATAATAGTGCGAGAACACTGAGGGCTCAGGGCTGATGAATATGAATAAACGCGAGTATGTTAATGAGCTCACATCAGCTTCAGTGATAAAGATGAGGGTGATAAAGGTGCTTTTTCTCTCGTGTGTGTGTAAACTAAATTATGTAGGGTAGGGTTATTGGTTATTATTACTGCGAGTTTATTCAGTGATATACAGATATTTAATTTTATGTTTTTATTTTATTGAACTTCTTTAAACTGCTGTGTAACTATATTAGGTATTATTATATTTTAATACTAGTGTAGTGTGTGTGTGTGTGTGTGTCTGTCTTTATTTAACCCTGGCAGGGCTCGTGGTGGGCGTGATGAGGGCAGTGAGTGTCCAGCCAATCAATTGATGTTCATGAGATCACGTGATCACACGCCTGTTAAGTGACACAGTTGCTGGAACATTTCAACAAATCAGTTTAATAATTGATGGGAATCTCTAAAGCAGAAGAAAAAAATTGTTCATTTGAGATCATCAGAATTATGGGTTACATTGATCTCTAGACATGATCATGTGATTTAAAAAAATCAAATAATTAAAATAAATAAAACCTTTTAACAGTACAGCTGCGGCACTACGAGTAGAAAAACTCATGATCATATTTGGGTCCGTGGATCCAAAGACTGAAACACTAGACATCATGATGATGTGTGATTGAACACGTTCACATTCAGCTCAAAGTGCTGATCTGCATCTGTATGACAAACACCTGCTGGTTTGTTCGTTTCTGTCTGTTCATCAGTTTCTTTCACATGCTGTCGACCCAGAGGACATGTGCTTCATTCAGATTAATGTTGATGGATAAACTTATAAAATGAATCAGCACTACAGTAAACCAGAACCTTTTGCAATGAGAGTTAAAGTCCACATGAAATCAAAATCTACAACTCTACAACTACTTTTTTTTTTTTTTTTTTTTTTTTATGGAATATTGCGGTGTTTATTGTAAATGATTTATCACTGCACATCATTGTTGTAAATTCATGTGCTCATAACAGGGTTCGTACAAGGTGCTTAAAGTGCTTGAAGTATTCGAATCTGACTTTTTTGAAATTTAAGTCCTGGAAAACCCTTGGTACTTGAAAAGTGCTTGAATTATTGAAAGTATATTGAATATTGAAAAAAAATTAGTGTTTAATTTTTTCAAAAAAACACAAATACAATGTTTTCATGAAAATTGACACTCGTCTGATATAGATATAGAGCCGTTTCGCATGGTTATGAGTGTGATATTGCTCATATGATACAGCTTTCAATCTTCAGGTCAATCTATGGAAGCTTGTTTCTGCCATGAAATAAAAAATAAAAAAGGTAATTGCGACTTTTTATCTCACAATTCTGACATTTTTTCTCAGAATTGCGAGTTATAAAGTCAGAATTGCAAGTTATAAAGTCAGAATTGCGAGTTATAACGTAAGAATTGTAAATTATAACGTCAGAATTGTGAGCTTTAAAGACAGAACTGCGAGATTTAAAGCCAGGATTGCGAGTTATAACATCAGAATTGCGAGATTTAAAGTCAGGATTGTGAGTTATAACGTCAGGATTGTGAGTTATAAAGTCAGAATTGCGAGATTTAAAGCCAGAATTGCGAGATATAAAGTCAGAACTGCGAGATTTAAAGTCAGAACTGCAAGATTTAAAGCCAGAATTGCGAGATATAAAGTCAGAATTGCGAGTTATAAAGTCAGAACTGCGAGATTTAAAGTCAGAACTAAGAGTTATAAAGTCAGAATTGCGAGATTTAAAGTCAGAACTGCGAGATTTAAAGTCAGGATTGTGAGTTATAACGTCAGGATTGTGAGTTATAAAGTCAGAATTGCGAGTTATAAAGTCAGAACTGCGAGATTTAAAGTCAGAACTAAGAGTTATAAAGTCAGAATTGCGAGATTTAAAGTCAGAACTGCGAGTTATAAAGTCAGAATTGCGAGATTTAAAGTCAGAACTGCGAGTTATAAAGTCAGAACTGCAAGATTTAAAGCCAGAATTGCGAGATTTAAAGTCAGAATTGCGAGTTATAAAGTCAGAACTGCGAGATTTAAAGTCAGAACTGCGAGATTTAAAGTCAGAATTGCGAGATTTAAAGTCAGAATTGCGAGATTTAAAGTCAGAACTGCGAGTTATAAAGTCAGAATTGCAAGATTTAAAGTCAGAACTGCGAGTTATAAAGTCAGAATTGCGAGTTTGCACCTTATAAGGTGTTACACATACTTTTTTTCCAGAATGAATCAGTGTTTTTTTAATGAATAATATACTAACTCCCTCTTAAAGTCAGTTTCTTTGCCGCCACCTACTGGCTCAACTGTATAATCTGCACTGTAGTCGTTGTTAAACCCCTATCAGACCGTTTCTCAACACCAAGTCAACATTATAATGTAAAATATTATTTATTGAATGTAATTCAACTCTTCTCTTCTCTGATGATGAGGGCGGGGCAACCTGTCACTCACATGAGATCCACCAATAGCAAACCACAACCATCCAATCAATTCATAAAATCAAACACGTTCTACATTTGTTCTTGTTCCAGAAGCGTTTTACTGGGATAGATGTCATGTGAATATATTAAATATGATGATTTGATGTTTTTTCTGTAATGTCACTGTTGTTTTGGCAACACAGATACTGATGCAGAACGTCCTGTTCTGATAATTCTGGGAAATTCATGGGAAAATGTCAGTAGTGTGATTCTTATATACAGCCTAATCATTCTTATACATTTATACTGCCATCATCATGAAAATCAACTTAATCCTGATATTTTTGGGTTATGAATACGATCCTCGTTTGCTTTCATAAAGAGACTTATATGGTATATGAGAATAAACGCAAAGGCAGAAGGATTCACCTGTGATTATTTCTCTGTTTGTTTCAGAACGAGTCGTCATGAACAGCATGAAGAGTCTGATGAGAGGCGTCGGGAGACTGACGCCCACCCTGACCCGCGCAGTGCATTCTGGGACGCGCACATCCTCCTCTGCGGCCTCCAGAGCCAAATTCGAGGAACGTCAGCTGACGTCAGAGGAGGTGTTTACTCGCGAGGAACGCTACGGCGCTCATAACTACCACCCGCTGCCCGTGGCCCTGGAGCGAGGAGAGGGTACAGAATCAAGCTCACTTCACTTTCGGCGCACACTTACCGTACAGCCTTTCAAAGTGCACTTCACATGAACACAGTCACGTGACACAAAAAGTATGATGCTGTTAGTTAGAAAAGAGTTCCCTCGCTGCTTTGAAACATTATGTATTGTGAAAAGCGCTATAGAAATAACCTTGACCTAAGCTGAGCTGAATTTGTCCTGTTGTAGGGGTTCACGTGTGGGACGTGGAGGGCCGGCGCTACTTTGACTTCCTGAGCGCGTACAGCGCCGTGAACCAGGGTCACTGCCACCCGAAGATCATCGCCGCACTGACGGCTCAGGCCTCCAGAATCACGCTCACGTCCAGGGCCTTCTACAACGACGTGCTGGGCGCCTACGAACAATACATCACCAGCCTGTTCGGATATGATAAAGTGCTGCCCATGAACACAGGTGCGGTTCAGTCTGAACATGACTTGACTGATGATTCATTGTTAGAGTGTTGATGGCATCTAATCCTCTGTCTGTGTGTTTAAGGTGTGGAGGGCGGAGAGACGGCCTGTAAACTGGCCCGTAAGTGGGCGTACACTGTCAAGGGCATCCCGAAATATGAGGCAAAGATTGTTTTCGCAAGTAAGTCAGCTGGTCGGAGTGGATCTTTTCACAGATATTCACTCTGGATTGAAAATGTTACATATAATTATTGTTCAGAAAAGAATGCTTGTGCAGAATTGAGGAATGATGAGCAATTTAAAACAAAGAGAATTTATTTATTGATTTTGTAACATTTTGAGATCTATTTATGACATATTCATTAGCATATGTCTCCTGTGATTTAAATGCCTTAAAGGTTTATATGTTCATATGTTTGTATGATGTTGTGCTCATGTATGTCACATGATGAATGATATTCACTCCTGCAGTGGGGAATTTCTGGGGTCGTACGATGGCGGCCATTTCCAGCTCGACGGACCCCAGCAGTTACGACGGTTTCGGCCCGTTCATGCCTGGATTTGAGCTGGTCCCGTATAATGATGTCGCTGCACTAGAGGTACAAATCACACACATGTAGATATAAACATCTTGGATGACATGGGGGTGAGAAAATGATCAGGAAATTTTAATTCTGAAGTTGTAATGATATATAATCAAAACATTTTTGGCCAAATTGTGCAGCCATACAAACAAGCACAGCAAATCTGTTATTTCTAACTTGTAACTCGACCAGCTCAACCGGTTCACCGAACGTACTCATTCTATTATCTTAATTCTGTGTGGGATTTGTTCTGTGAATTTCTTTTGTGAAGTTCTTTGTAAAGACTGTATTTAAAGGTGATGTATAAAACTTTACTTTACTTGCTTACTTCTAAACGTGTGTGTGTGTGTGTGTGTGTGTGTTTCGTACAGAAAGCGCTGCAGGATCCAAACGTGGCTGCGTTCATGGTGGAGCCCATCCAGGGTGAAGCGGGTGTTGTCGTCCCTGATGCTGGTTACCTCACTAAAGTCCGGGAGCTGTGCACTAAACACAATGCAAGTACACACACACTCACTTTCACACACACACTCACACTGATCAGTCCCATCAGACGTTCATTCTGACTGTATTTGTGTGTTTACACTCAGTTGATTGTGTGTGTTCCAGGTTCTGTTCATTGCTGATGAGGTTCAGACCGGTCTGGCCCGTACTGGGCGGCGTTTGGCTGTGGACCACGAGGCAGTAAGACCGGATCTGGTGGTTCTGGGTAAAGCTCTGTCAGGAGGAGTGTATCCCGTGAGTCTCACACACGTCGATACATATCACATGGGTGTGTTGTTTTATTGTAAGCACTGCTTGATCTGTGTGTGTGTGTGTGTTCAGGTGTCTGCTGTTCTTTGTGATGATGAGGTGATGTTGACCATCAAACCCGGAGAACACGGATCCACGTATGGAGGAAACCCTCTGGCCTGCCGCGTCGCCATTGCCGCTCTAGAGGTCAGTGTGTGTATGCGTGAGTGAGTGTGTGTGTGTGTGTGTGTGAGAGTGTGTGTGTGTGTGTGTGTGTGTGTGTGAACGCAGCTCATCATCGCTCTGGATCTCTGCAGGTTCTGGAGGAGGAAAATCTGGCTGCGAACGCTGAACGGATGGGTCAGATTCTGCGAGCTGAACTCAACAAACTGCCGCGAGACATCGTGAGCGGTGTGCGCGGGAAAGGCCTCCTTAACGCCATCATCATCAACGAGACTAAAGGTGAGCGGCAGAACCAGAACCACAACAAAACCACCGTCTGTTCAAACCGGCTCACGTGACAGTCAATAAAGCCACTGTGTGTGTCAGTGAGTGTGTGTCAGTGAGTGTGTGTGTGCGTGCGAGTGTGTGTGAGTTTGTGTGTGTGCGAGTGCGCATGTGTATGCATGTGCGTGTGTTTCAGTGAGTGAGTGTGTGTGTGTGTGTGTGTGTGTGTGTTTTTGAGTGTCACAGAGTGTGCGTGTGTGTGTGTGTATGTCTGAGTGTGTGTGTGAATTCGTGTGAGAGTGTGTTTGCGAGTGTGAGCGTGTGCATGTCAGTGAGTGTGAATGTATGTGTGTGTGAGTGTGTGTGTGTGAGTGTGTGTGTGAGTGTGTGTGTGTGTGTGTGTGTGTGTGTGTGTGTGTGTGTGAGTGTGTGTGTGTGAGTGTGTGTGTGTGAGTGTGTGTGTGTGAGTGTGTGTGAGTGTGTGTGTGTGAGTGTGTGTGTGAGTGTGTGTGTGTGAGTGTGTGTGTGTGAGAGTGTGTGTGTGTCAGTGAGTGTGTGTGTGCGTGCGAGTGTGTGTGAGTTTGTGTGTGTGCGAGTGCGCATGTGTATGCATGTGCGTGTGTTTCAGTGAGTGAGTGTGTGTGTGTGTGTGTGTGTGTGTTTTTGAGTGTCACAGAGTGTGCGTGTGTGTGTGTGTGTGTGTGTCTGAGTGTGTGTGTGAATTCGTGTGAGAGTGTGTTTGCGAGTGTGAGCGTGTGCATGTCTGTGTGTGTGCGTGTGTGTGCGTGCGTGTGTGCGCGAGTGTGTGTGTGTGAGTGTGTGTGTGTGTGTGTGAGTGTGTGTGTGTGTGAGTGTGTGTGTGTGAGAGTGTGTGTGTGTGAGTGTGTGCGAATTCGTGTGCGAGTGTGTGCATGAATGAGTGTGTGTGTGAGTGTGTTTGCGAGTGTGAGCGTGTGCATGTCTGTGTGTGTGCGTGTGTGTGCGTGCGTGTGTGCGCGAGTGTGTGTGTGCGTGCGCGTGCGTGCGTGTGTGCGCGAGTGTGTGTGTGCGTGCGTGCGTGTGTGTGTGCGCGTGTGTGTGTGTGTGTGTGTTAATCTTCTAATCCTCTGATCTCTCTCAGATTATGACGCCTGGCGTGTGTGTCTGCGGCTCCGTGACAACGGCCTCCTAGCAAAGCCCACGCATGGTGACATCATCAGACTTGCTCCGCCCCTCATTATAAAAGAAGATGAGGTCAGAGAGTGTGTGGACATCATCAGCAGGACCATCATGTCGTTTTAAATCATCTTCTTCATCATCTGAGTTGTAATTCTGTCTGATTTTAGCCTGCTTTCATGTTTTAGCTGTTACAGCCGTTCAGGTCGAACTCCAGCTCTTTCTCGTGGACTTTTAGCGCTTTCAGTATTTTACTTTCAACTCCGTTTTCATTCTCAACTGAAACTGAGACTCTTCAATAACAGTTTCTCCTCAAACAGACGATGGTCTGTTTTAGTTCTGATGAAGTTACGTGGGTCATTTCTGAAGGCAAACGCTTCAGAGGAAGATGAATGAAGGTCACATTATTAATCGCTGCTGTTTATTCACTCATTTGAAGTGTATTTAAAACGTCTGACATTTCGATGTGGCCACTTGAATAGAAAAGAGTTTTTCTCCTTGTGATGAGAGAATCGTGCACTTTAACGGCAGTCGTTAATGTTTAAAAACTAATGATGTAATCATTCAGAGACGTGAGGATTGTGTTCATGTCTCTGTGTGTTTCCTGTAGAACGTTTAATAAACGTTTAATGAGTGAATGTGATCAGATGATGTTTTATTTCTGTTCTTAAATAAATTTTCTGTCTGCTGAGAGACTTTGTGTTTGTTCTAAATAAATAAAAACCATTACAGATGCAAAAGGGATGCAATTATTAGAAAATACTTTTGACTGATTATTGAACAGCTGGACCCTGGTGACAGAAGAGTTTCTCCTGCATCACATGTGCTTCGGTTTCTGTGCAGATCATGTGATGTTTGTGTTGTCCAGTGGATGGTGCTGTAAACGCTGACATGCAGAGGAGAGGAGGGGCTGAATTAGCATATGCCTAGCAGCTGTTTATTATTCATGAAGTACTGTGCAATAATTATTATTTATGAAGGAAAACAGACCATGGTACAGGTTTATTCCTCTGTAACTATATATGTATTTACATATATAAAAATATATATATATATTTTTTTAAATATATATTTTTATATATGTCAATATATTATATAATGATCGTATATTGTAATACTTCATTCTGTGTGTCTCTGACCTACAAACATACAGGATGAATCTACAGGATATTTGTCTCAGAACAGGAAATCATGTGATTGACTAGAGGAAGTAATAAGATTTCTGTGGGTTTCCTTCGGATGCTCTGGAACATTCTGGATCATGTTGGTGTGGTTCTGTTTCAATCCTCAGAATCTGCTGTGATTACAGAAACATCAAACACAGAATAAGATGAATTCAGATGAGAACAACATATTGAACGCTTCAAACTGTAGTTTAACACTGAGAGGAATGACGACACGCAACAATAAATAAGTAAACAGATAAACAAATAAATGTAGTAAGAAAATTCCTTTATTATAATTAGGTTTTTTTTCCTTTCATGTGTTGTGTTAATTTTTTTTTGTGTATTTTTTCCATATGTATTTATTTTTATTTATCTCTATTTTTATGTTTATAGGGTACCTATAACGCAAAATTCACTTTTAAAAGGTGTTTGAACACAGATGTGTGTAAACAACCAGCTTATAATGGTAAAAATCCACCCACTCCTTTTATTATAATCCCCATAAATCCCCTACTCTTATGTAAGAAGCCCCGCCCTATTAGTTTAGCTCCTCCCCTCAGTGAGCTGTACACAGTGCTGCCATTTTCCACTCACAGCGCCGCCATTTTGTTTTCGCAAGCGAGGCAAATTAAAAAAAAATGTAAGTATTTTTAAGTATTGCAATGAGTTTCTTCGGTTCAGGCAGCTCCAGGGGGTCAATTCAACGCTGGATTTGCACAAAAGATTAACATGACGGCACGTGCTAGTGGATGAGTTGAATCAACTCCACAGCAACTACATAAATTTATCCACTAACCATTCAGAAACGTCTAAAAGTTGTAACTGAGTCTCTCCATCAGTGTCGACTCCGGTTTGAACAATGTAAGGCTGAACAAAATCCTCATTTTGGCTGCGTGAGATTCTCCAGCTTTGTTGTTGTTGAGCTGTTAAAGCTCCGCCCTCTTCTGGAAAGGGGGCCGGGAGCAGCAGCTCATTTGCATTTAAAGGGACACACGCAAATAGGGGCAAATTTGACAAGCTATAATAAATGATCTGTGGGGTATTTTGAGCTGAAACTTCACAGACACATTCTGGGACACCAGAGACTTATATTACATCTTGTGAAAAGGGGCATAATAGATCCCCTTTAATGAAACTGAATTTGGACTCACTGTTCTTTTCACATCCTGTTTTTGCGACTGTACTTAATTTCATTGTGTTGTGAGTGGAAAGGCATTAATCGACCTTCATTACACATTTTTGCATATATTTTGCTTATAAATCATGGCTAATTGGAACATATGGTTCAGTGATTGAACATTATCACACAAAGGTCAGAGAAATACAAAGACACTCTGAAGCTCATGTGATTTGTGAACATTTTCTTTTTGAATCTAGATGAATAAATCTGGGTCACATTATACATAAGTTGTCAGTGCTGGATTTGTTCTCGATGATGCATTGAATATTCAGAATATTCATTTTGGATTAGGTTAACATGATTGACAGGTGAGATGTGGCTCCTCCCCCTGTGCGAGTTGACCAATGAGCGCGCGGCAGCGGGGCGCTCGCGGGCACGTGAACGCGCACAGCTGAGCTGATGAAGCGCGTGAATTCGGCGTGATGAGGAAAGTTTCTTCAGGAATCCGCTGATTATGACGGTGAGATCTATTGATTCATTGATTGAGTGGTTGATATGAGAGTTGATGTGACTTCTGCGCCTGAAGTTTATGTGAAACACAGTCTGAAGTTGTGATGAATCAGTTATATGTTCGTTTGTGTCACAGAACCGAGTGATAGATCATTAATACGTGATTCAGTCAGAATGATTCGCACTTCGAAGATTCAAAGAGATGAAGAAGACATGATGAAGAATCTTGTGAATTCTTGTGAATCCAGTCAGAGACCTGACTTGTTATTGTGACTTTATGTGAAATAATGTGTGACAAACACTGGTGAAAAGATGAAGAAAAATACATGGTAAAGTCAGCATGAAATGTGAATTATCACTTTCGTTTTTCTAAATGCATGTTGTTGATTTTACTGTGATCGCTTCATCCATGCATATATTTAATTTTTTTTTTATTAATGCAAAAAATACAAGTTTATAATAAACAATTTGTGTATAATACACAAAATTTAACAACACAGTCAACAGAATACAGAGAAAAAAAATGAGTTAATAATTTGCTAATGACAGAAAAAGAAAGTGTTTTGCAGATCAAATGTGTTGATCTTAACACATTTAAAATTATTATTTATTATTCTCAGGTTAGGTAAAGTAAGTAGAGTCTGGCCTAAATTATAAGCATTAAAAATGCCTACAGTTTGGTCAGAAAATTTTATGCAAGAAATACAGTAATTTTTAAACAATAGTTGAGTTAAATAAAACTACCCAGCAAACATTTAACCCAATTGCTGGGTTTGTCCATTTTCAACCCAACTTGGGTTGTTTTTATCCCAGCATTTTTTAGAGTGTAGGTTCTAATCTTCTTGATTGGCATAAGATCGTTTTCCCACAATCCAAGATCCTTTTCAAGGCCTGGCAGGTGAAAGCTGTCCGCCTCTTCAGGTCCTTGAACACACACACACACACACACACACACACACATATTTACACACACACTTCTGTTTGCTGGCAGACCAGTTTCACTCCACATAAATATAACAATTACTGTACATCTCTGCCCAAGACATTTCTTAGAAACAAACAAAAAATAAATAGCAACATTGTAAGAAATTTTATATATTTTAATTTTATAGAATACTTTTTAAATTCTATCAAAAAACACAAAAGATTGGTTTGTTGTCGGTGAACTTACATTTGTGGATGGGTCAATGACGTGACGGGTCATTTTTTTGTCCAAAGGCCTTAATAATAATTAAAAACAAAGATATGACATCCAAAGTATGTAAGGTAGTACAACTAGAGCTCCAAAAGGTTTTAATTATATTTTCTACATATAAAGGTATTTTAAAGATTTTGAAGTGTCAAAAGATCATTCAGTTTAACCGTCCAAAGGCCAATACAGCCATTTCATTTGTGATTAAAATATCTTAAAATGTAATAAATGTATATATTTTTTTATTCTGGCATGATTTTATAACATCATATATCAACATAGTGCAAAATGGTATTAAAATTATGTGTAGAAGTCGTTGCTTTTTTATGAGAAAGAATGTCTGCAAAAATGAATTTCATTGATGTCATTCGGAGTAACCAATATAAAGGGACCATTATGGATCAAGTCATGTGGTCAGTATCATGTGACAGGATGTGACATCATTCAGACGCCTGCAAAGGACCACATGGTCGTGAAGCAAAGTAACTAACTCTCTTTTAACTATTTGAAAAATTCATGTTTTCTCTTGCTCATACGCATGTCCCGAAACATCAGGTCATTCGGTGCAACCGCTTATAAAACATGGACAATGTTGTAATATTTTAAAAACTTGTACTAAATATAAAATGTTTAATTTTCTTAACTAGCTAGCTAGCTTGATATCAGCCTGTTAGCATTGTTTGAAAATATCGTCATTCGGTATAACCAAAAGTGTTATTCGGTAAAACCGAAATTTTGGTTAAACCGAATGACTTTTTTGGTGACAAATTTTGTCCATCTTGTAAAAAAATGACAAAAGCAGTGTTAATTAATTATAAAAACCACATAATCTCATTGTTAACACTTAATAAAACTTTAAAATTAATTATATCTCCATTATGTTTTTTTAGACTTTTAAAAACCCTCTTCGTCAATGACCTGGATATAAAATTTGTAAAGAAGATAAATTAATTTTTAACGTTTTTTTGACCTGCACAGACTGTGGCGAATGCTGGTCTTAAACTCCGCCCCTTTCTTACAATCCACTGTATGCTCACATTCAGATCCGCCTCCATTTTTGAGTGCCACGCCCACATCTCAACATCCAATCAACGATCATCCGTCCCCGCCCTACTTTTTTTTTGTTTCAGTTGGACTTAGATCGCAATACAGAAGATAAGATCTGACGCTATCGCGACCAAAGTCCCTTTAAGACAAGTCATTTCACTCAGCAGCAATCTTTGAAGCGCCTCTCGGACATGCAAGTGCAGCTCCTATCTCTTTGAATGGGGAAACATCAAATTCTCCAAAGCTGTTCGCCAAGCTTTCGATTAAATTTCATATTTGAAATCACTGGTGAAACCTGACAACAACGGTCTCATAAATTTTGTTTCTAAACGCTCAAATCATGACCAAAAAAATGGCATTTTTCAGGCTAGATCAAGCTAATGCGCATGAGCAGTTCTCTATAGGAAGTGCGCGTCTGACTGTTTCTATAGGAACCGGAGCTTCTAACGGCCTAACAGTGACACGATGACTTTAACAATCGGCGATTGGCTCTTATTTAGAAGGCGGGACTTATTCCGCCACATTGCGCGTTGCGTTTTCTTCCATTCAAAACAATACCAATGACACGTCTTGTGTTATTTTAAAGTATTTGTCGCGACTCATCATGAAACTGAAGTTGTGCTGGTCTTTTCTTCTCTATTGTTCTGTATATCCGAGTGAAACTGCTTCTCAAACAAGAACAAATGTAGGGCGGGGCTTGATTTTGTCTTTGGGGAATTGATTGGATGGTTGTGTTTTGCTATTGGTGGATCTCATGTGAGTGACAGGTTGCCCCGCCCTCGTCATCAGAGAAGAGATGCTGCAAGAGGGAGGAGAAGATATTCTGATTCAAGATTACCAGGAACATGAATTTAAAACAATAATGATGTGCACCGATAAATCTGAAATGTTACATAAAAAAATAAATAAGAATAAGCAGCTGTGGGAATCAGACGTTTGTCATCTAACGCTTCATTTCTTCATAAAGCATCTTTTACAGACTAAAACACTTGCAGTGATATCAGTGGTCATGTTAGGGTTGGTATTTTAAGGCTCGGTTTCACAGACAGGGCTTAGCCTAAGCCAGGATTAGGCCTTAGTTCAATTAGGGCATTTAAATAGCTTTTATAAACGTTTACTAGACAAAAACATTACTGGTGTGCATCTTGAGACAAAACAATGGCACTGACATATTTTAAGAGCAGCTTTAAAGAAGCTCAAACATGCATTTTAGTCTAGGACTAGCTTAAGCCTTGTCTGTGAAACCGGTAGTAAGTTTGGCTGTTTTTATAAAGAAGAGTTTGATAGTTTGTGTCTGCGGTTCGTAACGTCATTAATAACACAAGCAGAAGCAGCCGCGCGTCGCTTCTCTCTGTTGAGTCCAGCAGCGGCGCCGTGAAAATGTTTTGGCAAACGTGACTTTAGCCGCCATTTGAGACGCATATGGAATATTGCAGTGTTTATTCTAAATGATTTATCATTATTGTTTTAAATTCATGTTCCTGGTAATCTTGAATCAGAATATCTTCTCCTCCCTCTTGCAGCATCTCTTCTCTTCTCTGATGATGAGGGCGGGGCAACCTGTCACTCACATGAGATCCACCAATAGCAAAACACAACCATCCAATCAATTCCCCACAGATAAAATGTGTGTGAGAGTGTGTGTGTGTGTGTGTGTGTTCAACCCACTTCACAGAGACAGTGTTACAGAGGAAGTTCAAGTGGGTTTAAACTTCAGAACAGCTTGTTCTTGCTTTTCTTTCGGTCAGTGTGTTTCTGTGAAGTTTCCAGACTCATCTGTGTTTGAAGTGATGGACTCATACAGGATTTATTTCTGACATCATGATGGTGAAGGTGATCGTTTATTGTAGAATCTGTTGAATATTTAGTATAATGTGGATTGCGTTCTGTCAAATGCTTTTGCTGTGCACATTTATTTATTCTGATTCTGATATATTAATGTCGATCTCTGTGCTTCTCAGGATTGTTTGTGTTGATCTGATTCTGCCATGAGCCGCAGTGAGTTCACGTCTGGATCTCTGCAGCTGAAGGTAACAGAAGCCAACAGATGACTGTTGAATATGAGCGCTAGACCAACAATAATCTCCCACACGCCCAAAGAAGCTGTTTGGAGAAACTGATTCATGAGGGTTTTTGAGTAGATCAACAATAATACGTTTTGCTAAAGTTCTCATGAAAACATTATTTCTGAATGTTGTCTAAATTTTCAAATCATCCATTTTTTAAAATATTTTTTGTAAAAACATTTTTCTTTCTTGGTTATGCATTCGTTAAGGGAACATTTAATTCTTCAAACATTATAGGAATGTTGCTTTTCAACAAGTAGAAACGTTTTTATTTTGTAGAAACCATGGAAACAACAAAAAATTTGCCAATAAACCAGTTTTGATGATTGCAAAAAAGACTTGAAGCTACTGTGAACGTTGGTATAAGAAACGCAGTGTTTGTAATTAGACACGCACACGCAACATTTTTTCAGCACTTCAAATGTTATTTTTAATGCGATGACCAAAATCAATATTTGTTCATCCTTCTTCATTTGTAAAACCCAACATTTCAAGATGTAGGAAATCCAACATTTGATAGAAAACACTTTTATTTTAAAATAAAGACATTAATTACCACTATAACCATCAGATGGCGACAGAGGACCATTTATTTGCGCATATATTAGACATTTCTTGTAATAGTTTTTCGCTTTTGAATAATTGTTAAATATTATAAAAAAGCTAGGTTTAAAAATACATTTTGTCAAGGTGAAGTATGAAGTACTCACAAAATCTCATGAAAAACAATAACTTTTCTTGCGAATGAATTACACAGAAAGCGCTCTCTCTTTATAATCACAGAAGCTGTCAGTCAGTGCAGCACAAGATCACACTTTACTCACATTTTATTCAATGAATCTAACTAAAGTGCACAATAAATCTTTAATTTACAGTGTGTTGATGCTTTTTTTTCACACGAAAGTGTGAAAACTGATGGTCAAATTGAATTTTGCTGAGGAGGAACACGTCTTTTTCATGTCGCCTTACGTTTGAATAACTAAATTAACACTAAGCATGACTATTTAAGTGTTTATATTCTGATTATAAACTAAGTATTACACTATTGATGCTATTTAAGCTACCTCACCGACACACCAACAAGTGACATTTCACCAGAAGTTTTTCAGCTGGCTTTTATTATTGCGGAAGTTCTTAAGAACGTGTATATGGTCAGTTGTCCTTGCACTCTATATAAAATGTCTATTTCTGATTTTATGATGACCTGTCATAGTTTAATCTGTCCCATCACAGTTTTATAATGATCCTAAAAGATCAGTAACATTGTGTTTTGTGTCATTGCTTAGGCGAAGCAATCTGTCAATCGAAAAGAAAACAATATAGCTTAGTGCGCTTATCACACGGCAAAGTGTTCACGCAAGCAGCTCATGATTGGTGTCTCAGAGCGGATCCGTTCACAGAAAATGAGCTTCATCACTGATAATGACACAAATAATGACACTGATCTGAAGCTGCTCTTCAGTGATTGTTTTCTCTGGTCAGCTCGACTCTGTTTGGTGTGTTGAAGGTTCCTCATGACGCTCAGCAGAGATCTCCATCACATGCCAGCCTCGCTAAATTCTGTGGCTTCATCCTCCTTGTGTTCTTCATCACGGCCTCTTACTTGCTGTCGGGCGAGAGGAAGACTCTGCTGGAGGACCTCAGTGAAAGCAGCCTCAGAGACTTGGTGCGCAGCATCGGAACTAAAGTGACGTTCAGAGCCAGACGAGTTCCTGCCGTCAGCGAGCTGCTCGACCTCGACCCGCACGTGAGAAATTTATACAGTACATATTGACATCAACATCTGAATCTATATAATATAAAGCACCTTTAGTGCAATGGAAATGTTAAAGGTTCTTCATGGAACCATTGATGCCAATACAGAACCTTTATTTTTAAAAGTCCAGTGCACATTTATGAGATTACAGATCCAAATGAACCTTCGGTCTGTGTTGAGTGAGTCCGAGTAAAACCCTGTTGAACTCTCTGTCTCTTTCAGATGTTCTCTGTGATTCCGCCGCACTTTTTACCGGATGTTAAGAACCCCTGCTGGTATGAGGAGCTGCGTGGAAACGTGAGCGCAGATCCATACAGATCCAACCTGTTCGGCCGCTTGTCCAGTCAGATGCGAGTTGCCTTCAAGCGCCTGAGCGCCACGTTCAGACAGCGGTTAATTCTGCGCGACGGGAAACTCCAGCGCTTGCGATGCCTTCCCTACTTCTACATCATCGGTCAGCCCAAGTGTGGCACGACAGACCTGTACGAGCGCTTGAGGCTCCATCCCGACGTGTATCTCACGCCGCCCAAGGAACCGCACTGGTGGAGCCGGAAGAGGTTCGGTACGTGAGATTCCTGACACTTAAATGCCTTCAAAGGGAAGCTGCTTTCATCTGCACTCTCATTACAAACTAAATGTTCTGGAAGAAGCAGCATCACGACTGAAGAAACAAAGCAGACATAGATTAAAAACAATCAAAACAAGCAGTTCTGGTTTGTTTGTTCTTGTCAGAAGCGTCTGCTGGGAACTAAAACACACTTCATTAGAGCAGATGATGAATCTCAGATCACAGTTTGATTCGTGAGAATGTGAACCGATTCATCAGGGTCGTATAAACACGTGTGATGATGTACAGTCACACGTGATGTAGATTGTTCTTTCGTTAAGATAATTATAGTGTTTCTACTTCAGAGACTCATTTAGATGCATCTACTTTTAGTTTAATCTTCTCTAAACATTCTAAAACTAGTAGTAACATTTAAAAAAGTTATTAAAGACCAGATATCTGAATAAACGCTCTATTAACGTTACTGGAAGAGCATTTGCTCGTAACTTTGAGAGAACATTCTGAGAACGTTTGCTGGGATCACGACAGACGCAGTGTTTCACCTGCACAGAATGAAATCTGCCTCGTTCAGCTTTTTTCTTATTTTACTGCATTTCAAGCTGTTTCCTGTCTAGATATAATCAGCCATATTTATCTGTTTCAGTCACATGACTTCCTCTCAGCTCAGAGAGAGCAATAAACATTGATCACTTGATTTGATTCATATCAGATCCAGAAAACGTTTTACACTCAAATTAGACCAAATCTAACATTCACACACATTTATATAGATTTTATCCACAATTCAACTCCATATACAGGCGCTGGACTGTAAATGTTCAGTGATTTCTCTGTCTCCGTTTGTGTGTTTTTGTGTTCGTCCCGCTGATGCTCATAAATATTGCGGATGAGCTGCAAAGTCACGTGACTGACACAGAAGCACCTGTCGTTTGGAGAAGCTTGATCTGGATCCTGTGATTTGCAGGAATCATTCGTCCCGGTGATCCTCCTCTTACCCGCTTCCCGCTGGACCATTACCTGGACCTGTTCGATCCGGTGGCCCAGCGGATTCAGCACAGACTTCTGGGAAACTCCATCAGCAGCGACATCATCACTGGTATGTTCTCAGATCTGTGTGTTTATTTTCATTTCCACATGAGGTCAGGTGATCGTTTGATCCGTGCGCTCGAGTGTCCCTAGAATGTGTTACAAAGTGGCGCTTTACTGTAATTACATTCTATTTCCTGTAAAACCAATGTGTGTGTGTGTGTGTGTGTGTTTGACTGACAGGTGAGGCCAGCGCTTCCACTATGTGGGACAACAACGCCTGGCTCTATCTCCATGACATCAGCAGAGAGGCGGAGCCTCCATCACTTGTCCAGGACTTCATTCATGCGCTGCAGCCGGACGCGCGACTCATCACCATCCTCAGAGACCCTGTGGAGAGGTCAGAGGTCACACCAGATCTTGAACTAAAACTACAACTGTAAAAAACATTTTCATTACTTGACATAAAATAAACATTCACTGAAATAAAATAAAATGAAATAAATAAAATGAAATGAAATTAAATAAAATAATAAAATAAAAATCAAATCAAATACAATAAAATAAAATAAAATACAATAAAATGAAATGAAAATAAAATTAAATAAAATTAAATGAAATACAATAAAATAAGAAAATTAAATTAAATAAAATTAAATGAAAATAAAATAAAATCATAATAAAATCAAACAAAATACAATAAAATAAAATGAAAAATAAAAGGAAATGAAATTAAATTAAATGAAATAAAATGAAATTAAATAAAAAATAAATAAATGAAATAATAAAATTAAATGAAAATAAAATAAAATCAAAATTAAATGAAACAATAAAATACAATAAAATGAAATTAAATTAAATGAAAATAAAATGAAATAAATAAAAGGAAATGAAAAAATGAAATGAAATACAATAAAATGAAATGAAAATAAAATGAAAATCAAATCAAATGAAATACAATAAAAAAACAAAAAGAAATGAAATGAAAATAAAATGAAATAAATAAAAGCAAATGAAATGAAAAAATAAACAAGGCAACATTTCTGTAGAAACTTGTTTCTGTCAATAAAATAAAAATGAATAAAAAAAATAAAAAAGGTAACTGCAACTTTTTATCTTTTTCTTCATTATTGCATGTTTATATCTTGCGATTTGGACTTCATAACAACCAATTGAGAGATTAGATTGTGAGATAAATAGTCGCAGTTACCTTTTTTATTTTTTATTCCGTGGCAGAAACAAGCTTCCATACTTATCTCATTTTTGTTTCGTTTAATTTGAAGTACTTAACTAAAACACTTAATTTATTTGTTTATTTTTAAATGTCAAAAACTCAAGAAAATTACTAAAACAAACATTTTTGCTCATGAATATCTCATAAAGTGACCACTGACAAGACACAAGAATGCGTGTTTTAGTTCCGGGTCACGTGACGCTCGTGTAGCGTGTTTGATGATGTCATCTGATGCTTCACACACACTCAGACTCTTCTGCTGTTCTTCTTCAGACTCTATTCAGACTATTTGTACTTCAGCACGTCTAATAAATCGGCGCTGGATTTCCATCAGAAGGTCTGCGAGTCTCTGCGTCTGTTCGATGCCTGTCTGCGGGACGCCGGTCTGAGAGCGTGTGTGTACAGCAGCGCACTGTATGACGCCATGAGTGTGAGTATGCCGACCTCTGACCTCAGCAAGCGCCGTGCACCTGTATCCCTTTATTTATATAGTTAAGTATTTAATAGTTATTTACGCGTGTGTGTGTGTGTGTGTGTAGGTGCGGCTGCAGGTGGGCCTGTATGTGGTGTTTATTCTGGACTGGTTGTCAGTGTTCAGCCGTGATCAGCTCTTAGTTTTGCGTCTGGAGGATCACGCTGCAAACCTGACGCACAGCATGAGCAGAATCTTCCACTTCCTGCAGTTAGGTCAGTCCTGCAGCCGCCTGTCCGTCATCATCTCATAAACACAGACCTGTTGCGAGCAGAAGGGGGCAGCAGACATTCATCATCATCATGAGACGCAGCTCACAGCAAAGAGAACATATAAACCACATTTAAAAAAGCATAGTATAAATCAAAAAAAGAGACATAACATATATAAACTAAATCTATCTTAAAAACAGAATCGTTTTGGGATGCGACTGATTGTGTCGTGTGTCTGTTTGCAGGTCCGGTGTCTGAACAGACAGAGAGACTCATCAGCAAACGTCCCGCGTCAAACACCAGGCATCTGTCGGACAGGAATCTGGGGCCGATGGAGCCGTTGACACGAGAGCTGCTCCGGCTGTTTTACGCTCCTTTCAACCAGAAACTGTCTGCGGTGCTGCAGGACGAATCCTTCACGTGGTAGCGTCGCTCCGAACACTGCCGTTCACACGCAGATCACCTGTCAGATGAGTTTGATGCTGATTGTTCATTCACTGGATCATGAAGGGATTTTTTGTAAATGATGAAGTATTTTTAAACCACACAGTGAAAAAAAACTCTCTTTTAAGTGTTTGAATCGCTGACACCTGCTGGTCAGATCGATCCAGTTCCGTGTGCAGTTTTACAGTCGGCATAAAAAAGAATTCACGCTCATCTTTTCTTCTCTATTTTTCTGTATATCCGAGTGAAACGCTTCTCAAACAAGAACAAATGTAGGGCGGGGCTTGATTTTGTCTGTGGGGAATTGATTGGATGGTTGTGGTTTGTTATTAGTGGATCTCATGTGAGTGACAGGTTGCCCCGCTCTTGTCATCAGAGAAGAGGGAGGGGAAGTTAATCTGATTCAAGATTACTAGGAATATGAATTTAAAACAATGATGATGTCCACCGATAAATTATTTCGAATAAACACTGCAATATTCCATAAAAAAAAACAAGAGTTGTCAATTTTGATTTCAGCTTGATTTTTTTGATCTAACTACCTGCCATCTTTTGAATTAAGAATCATGTGATGATACCATTCAATTACTGACACTGACACCGTCCTAACCAGATGCGACGCGATGCGACTCCGCGACACGCAATAAAATGTATATTTTCCATGTTAATCAGAGTTTTTGTCCTAACTAGCGGCTGGAATAACAACACAAAGTATGGCAATGATAATTTCAGGTACTGTTTATATGCTTTATTTAATGTTAAAAGCATCTAATGTGAGTTTGAATATCATTTTGTGCGTCTTTTATAGCCGAACTGAAAGCAACAATGGACAATTTACCTCAGATCTTCAAAGTAAATAAAAGGAAACAAGAACGTTCAAACTGTAAACTCATTGTGAACAGACAAGTGTGTTCTATGACAAAAATAGTTTCAGTGACTCAGTATTTTTAATGATGTAAAAATGGTGTAATATTCATGAATTTTTGATTATGTACTTATTCATTTCGTTGCGAGTGCCGGCTGTGGTTTTTGATTGACTTTTTCGCGTGTCATATAGCCGCGTCGCGTCTGGTGTTGCTTGTCGCTGGAATCTTATCGCATCGCGTTTGGTTAGGACACGGTGTGAGAACGACTTCAGATCATAATTCCGGATTAAATACAGTAACGGTCACCGTTACTGACGAAACTGTCGGTCATATAATGTTTATTCCTCAACTATGTAATCTGAACTTTATTTGTAGTTTTAAAGGGATGATTCACCCAAACATTATTTTTAAAATGATATAAAAATAACACAAGAAGATATTTTGTAAAAATTGTTAACCAAACAATTGGACCGCATTGACTTTCACTGTATGGACAAAAAACCTCTGAAGCGTTTCTCAAAACATCAACTTGTGCTGGAAATCCAAAAATCAGTTTGCGATGACTTCATCGTGCGGATACGGTGCCGTCACTGGCTTACGAACATGTTTTCTTCGGTCTGCCTGATTGTTGAACACGCAGCATTAGCAAAAACAACTGACCTTCACAAAAACAAGAATAACGGCACTATATAATAGTGTTTACTGGAGCAATCTTGAGGTTCACTGACCAGCCTCACGTCCAGATTCAGATTCACTTTTTGAAACAGATGAAAAAATCCCACGGACTCCACCCTAGCAACCACTATGAACACCCTAGCAACCACACACTCACAGAACCACACACTCACAGTCCCCCACAGCCCTCTAGATGGCGGCGGTGAGTTTTGTTCTGGTAAGCAGCTGACGCAGTCATATACTGTATATTTGACGAGGGCGACGTTGTCAGATCATCCTCATGCCATGAGCTCTTCCTGTGGGAAACTCCAGGGAAAGTCCCGGATCACGAGAACTGTACTTTTATGAAGAATCATAAATTTGCTGTTTGATGGTTGCAGCAGCTCAGGAAGCTCAGGATCACAAACACAGAGGCCTCTGGGTAACAAACTAGATCTGTGTTTTATTATCTTGGCTTGACAGAGACGCTCTGTTATTGCAGAAAACGTGGGTTTGGGTCCAATCTGATTTACAGTGCAAATATGCAAATTTTTTTGAGATTGTTCTGGGAAGCAAAAAACGTTCCTGTACTGATATCCTTCCAGTGGATGTTTCCGACTGTTTCCAGTAAGTTTTTGTTATTGTACAGTTGTCATGGAAACAGATGCTCAGGGGCCAGTTGCATAAGCGCAGCCATTACTTTAAAAAACTAGTCTGACCAACCAAAGGATAATCAGTCTTCCTTTTTGTTCTCATATTAAACAAGTCTTAAATCTAACTTTTTATGCAACTGACTTGAAGTAATGAATGACCAGTCTTAAAGCCCCCTGTAGTCAATAATTTCATCCGTTTAAACTTATCTTTGATCACCAAAATGAACTATTTAAATGTTTTTTTTTCCTTGAAAAATGCCCTAAAATAGCTTGAATGTAACTCTACACCCTGGCCTTATTTAGTATACATGGTTCTATGAATATGCAAATTAGCCCCGCCTCCACTCACTCGCACCAGTTGAGATCCACTTGTATATGCAAATTAGCCCCGCCCCCACTCACTCACACCAGTTCAGAGATCCACTTGAATGTAACTCTACACCCTTGCCTCATTTAGTATACATGGTTCTATGAATATGCAAATTAGCCCCGCCTCCACCCACACCAGTTTAGAGATCCACTTGAATATGCAAATTAGCCCCGCCTCCACTCACTCGGCACCAGTTCAGAGATCCAGTTGTTGGTAGTTTGTGATGTAAGAAATGCCAGCAATTTTTTTGCAACTATCTTTGGTTGACTGCGGTTTTAAGGAGAAAATACTCAGCAAATACTCAGTCGTCTTTTTCTGTAACATTTCAGTTGTTTTTTAAATGTTACTATTTCAGAACACTCAAAGAACATTCAAAAGTAACATTCTCACACTTGCAAAGTCATAAAAGAGAGTAAAACATTCCCTTAATGTTCTCTTAACGTTCACATAACCAAGAAACGACGTTTTGAACGTTCTTAGAACGTGTTTTTCAGCTGGTTTGCTGTGGATCTGCTGGTTCTGTGCTTCAGATTTCTCCGTTTCATGAAGTCACTCGTGCTTCTGACAGGAAGATGGAAGTGACTGCGCAGACGTGCCAGCGTCTGTCTAACATCACCATGTGCTGGATGTTGGCGGACGGTCAGCTGGACACATATTGATCATCTGCTTTGTGTTACTCTGAATCATCAGGCCAGATCTATAACTCACAGCTAACAATGTTCTTGCCATGTCCGTCTCTCCTGCAGAAAGCCATGATTCAGTGTGCTGAATGACTGATGTCTCACAGCTTCAGTGATGAGGTTTATCATTTAGAAATATCCTGAGGTCGTGAGCAGTGAGCGCTTCAAACGCTTCATTTAAGTTGTGTTTCTTTGTTCCAGTGTGTTTGTTGTGTTTTCGTAGGGCAGAACGTGAGTTTGCGGTGGATTGTTGGTGGCTTACAGACGCATTCGGAGCACTCGTGTCTCCTGATCCTGACCTGGTGAATGATGGTTTAGCACCGAGACGCATCTGAAGATCTTTCTGCAGGGAATCAGTGTTGATTTTGGACGCTCGTCAGAGTCTCTGGGTCATTTAAGGGGATTAAATATTAAGCAGTGATTAAAAGTCTGATACCATCTGCAGTGGTTTGCACAGACAGATGTTTCCCCGAGACGGTTCAGGCGGTTCCTGCAGCTTCAGGGTTTGGTCTGAAGAATGTGTGATGATTTCAGGAAGTGCTGCTGGCGTCTCAGATTCATCCCACCAATCCAGTGAAAACACGCTTTAATTTGCACAAACACTGAGGTGAGCAGATCTCTGAAATTAACACTGTGTGACCGCAGCAACCGCTCAATATCGACAAAACCTGCATGCTGTCCTTATTCACGACTTTAATATAAATGCAGAAATCAGTTTCAGCTCAAAATACCCCACAGATCATTTATTATAGCTTGTCAAATTTGCCCCTATTTGGGTGTGAGCAAAAACATGCTGTTTTTGTGTGTGTCCCTTTAAATGCAAATGAGCTGCTGCTCCCGGCCCCCTTTCCAGAAGAGGGCGGAGCTTTAACAGCTCATGCTTCGGTTGCTCAACAACAACAAAGCTGGAGAATCTCACGCAGCCAAAATGGTGATTTTGTTCAGCCTTACATTGTTCAAACCGGAGTCGACACTGATGGAGAGACTCAGGAAGAAGTTACAACTTTTGACGTTTCTGAATGGTTAGTGGATAAATTTATGTAGTTGCTGTGGAGTTGATTCAACTCATCCACTAGCATGTGCCGTCATGTTAATCTTTTGTGCAAATTCAGCGTTTGTGAAGCAGTCCGGCGTAAAATGACGGCATGACAACAACACTCTACTACAACAACTCTTCCTCTTCTCTAAAGCAGCCCAACATGGCCTCACCCCCTTTGCTGTGTGTTCTCGGGGGCGGGGTTTATGTAAATTTTAGGGTTAGTGATGTCACCAACCCAGGAAGAAGCTCGTTGTAGTCCCTACCAGCCGTTTGTTGTAGTCCTTCAAAAGCGATTTCTGTAAAAGAAAATATCTCCCTTTGCATTGAACTTTGAGCGTCGTAACTTTGCAGATGTTGTTTATGCTCAAACAGCAACATTACACACTAAAGTGAAATCATAATCAAGGACCTCTTTAACTAGGATTAATAAATGCTTTACAAGTATTGTTCATTGTTAGTTCATGTTAACTATAACCATATTGTAAAGTGTTAGTGATTGTTACACAATCATTCGTGTGGTTTGTTATTGTGAGTTTCAGATGTGAGGAAGTGAAGCTCATAATGAATCGCGTCTGAACGGATCAGCGTCACTGAAGCTTCACAGCAGACGCTCATTACAGACCTTCATTTTACCGTAAACCTGCTTTCTAGTCAGTACGGCTATAAGAATCAGTATAAGAGGTGTGTGTGTGTGTGTGTGTGTGTGTAGTAACACTCGTGATGAGATAAGCTCTGACACACACACACACACACACACACATACACATACGTTCAGATACTCAAACCTGCCCGGACCTGGATGTGATTAACACATTAGTGCATTAGTGACGCTCTGAGTGTGTGTGTGTGTGTGTGTGTGTGTGTGTGTTTGCATTCATCAGTATGAATTCTTCTCGGTTCTCTCTCTTGTTTGGTTGTGGGATGGTAATGAGGTCAAGGAAGCTCCGCCCAGTGGGAGGAGTCACAGTGAGACAGAAGAGTGAGACATCAATCAGTTCTGGATCAGATGATCTGTCTCTCACACTGCAGCTCCTGCTTTATGCTCTAGATTTTTAATAGGAGATCAACAAAACACCTGGAACCAGAGCCAAAACATCACCATCTGTCTGTTCTTCAGCTGTCTCTCTCTCCTGAGTGATTCCAGACAGCAGAAGTTTCACCTGCCAGTTCATGGGTCCGGGAGCCGATCGGATCAGATGATGTGGCTCCAGACTCTCCTGCTGCTCGGCCTTGTGGGTCTCATGCTGGATGTGTGTTATGGATATTCATCTGAGGATGAGGATTATTACATGCAAGAGCTCCTGAGTCGGGAACATTACCAGCGCGTCTCGGAGGACCGAGCGACCGACAGCCGTCAGACACCTGGACGAGGAATCGGGAAGGAGAGCAGATCCACATCAGCTGCTTCCAAAGCAGCCGGCGGATCCGATTCGGCATCAGGTAACGTAAACACACGTAACTGGTTCAGGCTGATTCTGTCATCTTGTTCACTGGCATGTAAACATGTTAGATGTCATCGAGTTCCTTCATTAAACCCGATGTGTTTATTCAGGTAACTTAAACACTCTTCAGTTCGTTTCTCCCTCATTACAGCCGTTGATCTGGCGGCTCACAGCACATCAACACACCGAACTGAAGCTGTGTGGCTGGAAGAGCTTGTGTTTCAGGATCTGTCAGGCACTGGTTCAACCGTCAAACATTACTGGCTTTCAGTGAATCATGAATGGAGTGTTTTAATGGAGCTTTGACTGTGTGGAACATTCATAAAGTTTTGCAGAGGTCGGCAGGGAATGATGCTTGTTTCTGACAACAGATGCTGATTAATCTTCAATCAGACACATCTGATCGTCTTCATCAACAGCAGAAGATATGCAAAGTGTTTTCTCCTTGGTTTTAAAGCTTTAAATTAGTCTATTTATTTTGCTCTCGTAACTACACACCATTAGATTTAACTTTATTACATGCATTTGACATCATTTTTTCCTGCTGTCAGTGCAAAACACTGCAAAAAAAAAAAGCTTTTCTTATTTACTCTGGATTTCTGCAAGTCTTAAACAAGACTTAAAAATCTTAATTTGCTCTTATACAAATTAAAGGGGTGCTTGATTATTATAATTTCACTTTTTTAACTTTAGTTAGTGTTTAATGTTGCTGTTTGATCATAAACGACATCTGCAAAGTTACGACGCTCAAAGTTCAATGCAAAGGGAGATATTTTCTTTTACAGAAATCGCTTTTTAAGGACTACAACAAACGGCTGGTAGGGACTACGAGTTTCTTCCCGGGTTAGTGACATCACAAACCCCAAAATTTACATAAACCCCGCCCCCGAGAACACACAACTAAGCGGGTGAGGCCATGTTGGGCTGCTTTAGAGAAGAGGAAGAGTTGTTGTAGTAGAGTTTTGTTGAAATACCGTCATTTTACGCCGGACTGCTTCACAAACGAGGGTCAATTCAACGCTGGATTTGCACAAAAGATTAACATGACGGCACATGCTAGTCGATGAGTTGAATCAACTCCACAGCAACTACATAAATTTATCCACTAACTGTTCAGAAACGTCTAAAAGTTGTAATTTCTTCCTGAGTCTCTCCATCAGTGTCGACTCCGGTTTGAACAATGTAAGGCTGAACAAAATCGCCATTTTGTCTGCGTGAGATTCTCCAGCTTTGTTGTTGTTGAGCTGTTAAAGCTCCGCCCTCTTCTGGAAAGGGGGCCGGGAGCAGCAGCTCATTTGCATTTAAAGGGACACACACAAAAACGGCGTGTTTTTGCTCACACCCAAATAGGGGCAAATTTGACAAGCTATAATAAATGATCTGTGGGGTATTTTGAGCTGAAACTTCACAGACACATTCAGGGGACACCAGAGACTTATATTACATCTTGTAAAAGGGGCATTATATGAAATCGGCCCCCAAACCCTCATTCATTACATGAAAATGTAGACTATACGAGTAATGATTGATCAGTTTGAGGGACTCTAGACGTGTGTCATGAGGTTTCTGATCCGCTGTGATCATGTTTGACTCTCCGTGTCGATGATTCCGTGACACATCTGAACGCTGGCAGCACTTGGAGAATCCCGAGTGTTTCCATGTGGGATGTAAGTTTATCCTGACACGACCTCTCAGGCACATGATGAAAGCCTTCAGCTGCTCTTCTGCTCAACACATTGGCTCTAAAGCTTGGCGCCATAGCTAAAGTTTATAGGCTACCAAACACACCAGCTTTCATCATTCAGCACTTCTTCTCTTCATCTCATGGGCCTGATGTATGAACCACAGATGCAGTTCAACCTTCTGCTGTTTGTGTCTCATCAGCCGTTAAAACTGGAAACAAAAAGAGTGAGAAGAACAAGAAAGCAGTGAAAGCAGCCGGCGGCGGCAGTGACGGTTCGTTCACCGCCAACAAAGACGGTGAGTTGAACAGCAAACGAACATGGTTTGTGTGAGGTCATCTGTGTGTCAAATATGATTTGACATTGGGACGGTAAAGTAAGATAAGATAAGCAGATCTACTCGGTTCACCTAATGTAGATGGTCAGAGTTTGAAGCAGTCTGGATTGATCAGAGACATCACATCTTCACAATATGACAGTCACCCTCTCAATATATTATTATAACAATAATAGAAGATCTAAACTGAAAATCTGAAGACACTGATGCTCGTCTGTAAGAGTGTGTCCTGTTGGAAAGTCACTTTGGACATATAAATGTGTGACCTGCACGTTTCCCTCATGATTGCGCTTACGGAACAGTAACGGCTGTGTTTGTTTCAGGCCAAAAGCAGAATTAGAGCTGATTCACACCGATCTCCAGAGAGTCTCTAGAGCTGCAGATGTGTGTTGTAATGAGAGGAGCTCAGCTGCGCATCCGCAAAGCTTCATCTGCGCAGACAGACCTGTACAAATTGTTTTATTACAGTTACGGGTGTATGTAAATATTAGAAAGATTGCTAGATTAGATATTGAATCAGTGGGGTCAGTAAGTCTGACAGTCCCACCTCAAATTCATGTCACTGGTCAGTCGGTCTGATAGTCCCGCCTCAAATTCATGTCACTGGTCAGTTGGTCTGATAATCCCGCCCCCAATTCATGTCATTGGTCAGTCTTTCTGATAGTCCCGCCCCACATTCATGTTATTGGTCAGTCAATCTGATAGTCCCACCTCAAATTAATGTAATCGGTCAGTCAATCTGATAGTCCCGCCTCAAATTCATGTCATTGGTCAGTCGGTCTGATAGTCCCGCCTCAAATTCATGTCATTGGTGAGTCAGTCTGTCTGATAGTCCCGCCTCAAATTAATGTAATCGGTCAGTCAGATAGTCCCGCCTCAAATTCATGTCATTGGTCAGTCAGATAGTCCCGCCTCAAATTCATGTCATTGGTCAGTCTGATAGTCCCACCTCACATTCATGTCACTGGTCAGTCGGTCTGATAGTCCCACCCCAAATTCATGTCATGTCAGTCCGATAATCCCACCTCAAATTCATGTCATTGGTCAGATAGTCCTGCCCCAAATCCATGTAATCGGTAAGTCAGTCTGATAGTCCCGCCTCAAATTCATGTCATTGGTCAGTCAGTTTGATAGTCCCGCCCCAAATTCATGTCATCGGTCAGTCAGATAGTCCCGCCCCAAATTTATGTAATCAATCAGTCAGTCTGATAGTCCCGTCCCAAATTCATGTCATTGGTCAGTCAGTCTGATAGTCCCGTCAGACTAATGTGTATTGATTTAAGAAATTTTTTTTTTTTTTTTTTTTTTTTTTTTACTGGAAAGTAAAAGAAAAATACTAAGAAAATCATTTTTTGCAGTGCACTAACTAACATGCAAATGATGACACACTTCAGCGTTATTGACTGTTTAAATAGAGCTCAGATCCCTCTCATGACTTTCAGTCTGCTCTTCTCATTCCCGACAGATTGTCCTCCGCTGGGTCTGGAGACACTGAAGATCGATGACTTTCAGCTCCACGCGTCCACCATGAGACACTACGGTCTGGGGCCGCACAGGGGCCGACTGAACATCCAGGTGTGTGTGTGTCTCTATGAAACGTTGCCAGTGTTTCTGCTCTTCGTCTGTTGTTACTCAGATCTCAGACCCGTTCTGCTCAATTTTTGCCTCATCTGGATCCACTTTGCACAGAATTTGCTCTTTGTTTTCCGCTGCGCTCGATGAAAACAGAACGACAACCGAAAGCAGGAATGATCAGCTGGAAACAGACTTCAGAGCGACAGCCGTGTGAAATTGACCCAGTTTCTGCTGAAATCCGCTGTGAGTCACAGAAAGCATTACGCAGCTGCGCTCGAGTCCAGAAGATCATTACCAAGATTCATTCTGACCCGCACGACCTCAAAGGATCCTTAAACTCTTTACAAAGTGCCTTCATTCACAATTCTAACCAACAGAAACGAACGTGAAGCGAATGAGTTTCTGATCTGTTTCACATGATTGAAACACGTTTAAAGTGATAGTTCACACAGAAATGATCATTCTGTCACTATTTAATCACCCTCAAACCTGTATAACTTTCTTTCTTCAGTGGAACATAAAGAAGATGTTTAGATGAACCAAACATTGGACCCCATTGGACAAAAAAGAAAAAGAAAAAAAAAGCACTTTAAAAAACATACATTTGACATAAAATCTGAATAATAATAACTGACCTGTTAGTAAAACTCTGTCCTCATTTATTCCCTCTTCCCTTCATTCATGTTCATTGTGTTGAAAAGAACAGCGTGTTCCACTGAAGGAATAAAGTCATACAGAATGAGTAAATGATGACTGAATCCTCATGTGGGTAAACTAATCCTTTACCTGTCTAGTTGTGTTGTGAGCGAGTTGAGTCTCATGTTTCTGTCTGTGTGCCAGAATCTCTATTAATGCATCTTACATTTCCTTCTGCTGCTGTCTCTCTGCTCTCACTGCACTCACTGCTGTCTCTCTATTATCTCACTGTACTAACTGCTGTCTCTCTGCACTCACTGCTGTCTCTCTATTATCTCACTGTACTAACTACTGTCTCACTGCACTCACTGCTGTCTCTCTGCACTCACTGCTGTCTCTCTATTATCTCACTGTACTAACTGCTGTCTCACCACTGTTTCTCTGCTCTCACTGCTCTATTATCTCACTGTTGTCTCACTGCACTCACCACTGTCTCACTGCTGTCTCTCTGCTCTCACTGCTGTCTCACTGCACTCACTGTCTCTCTTCTCTCACTGTTCTCACTGCTGTCTCAACGTTGTCTCACTGCTCTCTCAATGCTGTCTCACTGCCGTCTCTCTGCTGTTTCACTGCACTCACCGCTGTCTCTCTGCTGTCTCACCACTGTCTCTCTGCTCTCACTGCTCTCTCTATTATCTCACTGTTGTCTCACTGCACTCACCACTGTCTCACTGCTGTCCCTCTGCTCTTACTGCTGTCTCACTGCACTCACTGCTGTCTCACTGTCTCTCTTCTCTCACTGTACTCACTGCTGTCTCAACGTTGTCTCACTGCTCTCTCAATGCTGTCTCACTGCCGTCTCACTGCACTCACCGCTGTCTCTCTGCTGTCTCACCACTGTTTCTCTGCTCTCACAGCTCTCTCTATTATCTCACTGTTGTCTCACTGCACTCACCACTGTCTCACTGCTGTCCCTCTGCTCTTACTGCTGTCTCACTGCACTCACTGCTGTCTCACTGTCTCTCTTCTCTCACTGTACTCACTGCTGTCTCAACGCTGTCTCACTGCCGTCTCTCTGCTCTCACTGCATTCACTGCTGTCTCTCTGCTGTCTCACTGCACTCACCGCTGTCTCACCACTGTCTCTGCACTCACTGCTGTCTCTCTATTATCTCACTGCTCTCTCCCCGCTGTCTCACTGACAGTAAGAGCAGCAGCATGAGTTAATTGTGTTGATGTAGTTTCATGTGTGTGTAGGGCGGTCTGTTTGAGGACGACATGTATGACGGCGGCTGGTGCGCAGGACGAAACGACCCGCTGCAGTGGTTTGAGGTGGACGCGCGCAGACTCATGAAATTCACTGGTGTCGTCACTCAGGGACGGAGCTCACTCTGGTCGTGAGTACACAACGCCAAGGTCATAGGTTCGATTCCCAGGAATGCATGAACTAAACTGCATGAACTGAAATGCATGAACTGAACATCTTGAATATAATGCAAGTCACTTTGGATAAAAACATCTGTCTAATGCATAAATTTAAATGGGTCAAAAAGTAAAGTGTGGTGCTTGCAACACCAAGGTCATGGGTTCGATTCCCAGGGAATGCATGAACTGATCCAGTGTATGCCTCAAATGCAATGACAAGTCTGCCAAATGCGCATACAGAAATGTCAGGATGGAGGCTGATGCTTCAGTGTGTGTGTATGTGTGTGTTGCAGGAGTGACTGGGTGAGCTCATATAAAGTTCTGCTCAGCAATGATTCTCACAGCTGGGTGACGCTGAAGAACGGCTCCAGAGATCTGGTGAGACACCAAACGCCCTTCACAAACCATCAACTCATTCACACACAGCTGTAACCCAGTGTTTCTGCTCGCATCAATAGATTTTCATTGGGAATCGAGAGAAGGAGATTCCCGTCCTCAACACCTTCCCGAAACCCATGGTGGCTCGTTACATCCGCATAAACCCTCGATCCTGGTTCCCCAGCGGCGGCATCTGCATGCGTGTGGAGATCCTGGGCTGCCCGATGCCAGGTGATGAACACACACACACACACAAACCTGCAGTGCTTTCAGCCTACGGGGATGATGAAAAACAATAATTAAATCATAAAAAAAGTCAAAATTAAACGCTTACAAAAATGTATTAAATCATAAAAATGTCAAATTACAATAAATGAATAATTTTAAAATAAAACAAATCAAAATATAACACGTACTATAAATTTATTAAATCATAAAAATGGCAAATTAAAATATATATTTTTAAAAAAGTCAAGATTAAACAAAAATGTATTAAATCATAAAAATGTAAAATTAAAATAAATTATAATTTAAAAAAGTCAAAATTAAACATTTACAAAAATGTATTAAATCATAAAAATGTCAAATTACAATAAATTAATAATTTTAAAATAAAACAAATCAATATATAACACTTAACATAAATGTATTAAATCATAAAAATGTAAAATTGAAGGAATTTAAAAAAAATATATATAAAGTAATAAAACTGTATTAAATCATAAAAATGTAAAATTAAAATAATGTTAAAATAAAAACAAATCAAAATATAACACTTAAAAAAAATCATTAAATCATAAAAAAGTAAAATGTTAATAATTTTAAAATAAAAATCAAAATATAGCACTTAATAAAAATTAAATTGTAAAAATGTCAAATAAATAATTTTAATATAAAAAAACTATCCAAATAGATGAAGTATTTTATTTGTTTACCTGCATGACCATTAACCGACATCAGAGAACCGCGAACATTCAAATGTGTTAAAAAATTACTAAAATATTAACTTAAAATCTCAGGAGGACTTTAAGAAGATGGTTTAGCTCACAAAAAAAGTTTGTGAATCCAGATGATCATCACAACAGATCTGCAGATTTTATTCTTTCTCGTTTATTTTTAATGTTTATTACAGATCCAAACAATTATTACCGGAGAAGAAATGAAGTGACGACGACAGACAACCTGGACTTCAGACACCACAGTTATAAAGAGATGAGACAGGTACAGTGTGAGGATTGTGACATATCATATAATATAGTGCCTGAGAGTAGTTCACATTATCATTTAATAAAACATTCTTCATTATCTTCCATATATATATATTAACACAACAGTTGCGTTTGTGTTCAGCTGATGAAGGTGGTGAATGACATGTGTCCGAACATCACACGCATCTACAACATCGGCAAAAGCTACAACGGACAGAAGCTGTACGCCATCGAGATCTCGGACAACCCTGGCGAGCACGAGCTCGGTAAGACTGGACTCTGAGTGCGTTGACGCAGGTGTGTGTGACGCTGGATGAGTGTGTGTGTGTGTGTTCACAGGTGAGCCCGAGTTTCGCTACACGGCCGGTTCCCACGGTAACGAGGTGCTGGGCCGCGAGCTGCTTCTGCTGCTCATGCAGTTCATGTGTCAGGAGTATCTGAGCGGAAACCCGCGCATACGCCACCTGGTGGACGAGACGCGCATCCACCTGCTGCCCTCCATCAACCCCGACGGCTACGAGAAGGCCTTCGCAGCGGTACGTCTGCGGCCACTCCTGCTCATTATTATAAGACACCCTGCTGAATGAAAGTGTGTCTCTCTGTCATGTGTTAGGGGTCGGAGCTCAGCGGATGGTCTCTGGGCCGCTGGAGTCACGACGGCCTCGACATCCATCACAACTTCCCTGATCTCAACGCTGTTCTCTGGGAAGCAGAAGCTCGGAATTGGGTCCCGCGCAAATTCCACAACCATCACGTGCCCATCCCGGACTGGTACCGCTCCGAGAACGCCACCGTACGTCCCTCACACACACGCTTGGAGTCTCTAACTCAATCCCTCTAGCGCCACCGACTGTCCAAAAGTTGCACTCGCGTTTATGCTAATAACTTTTGAACCGTAAGGGCTAGAAATAAAATTCTTCTTCCTCTAATTTTTCTTCTTTTTCCTCTGATTCTTGGCTCAAGATGATTCGATTGCACCCTATTCTGGAAAATTAAAATTTTTCGAAAAACCTGCTTTTTCGAAGTCCTCCTAGGCCGTTGCTCCAATTTTCACGAAAATTGAACCAGATCATCTTCAGACCATTCCGACAAAAAGTTATGGAATTCAAGTTGATTTGTCAAACCGTTTTCGAAAAACGTGCGAATGAATTTTACATAGTGCTTTCGAAAATAGATGTAAGGCTGTTTCTCTTCAACACTTTATCGTATTTTACTTGGTCCATGTCATCACAAGCATGACCTGAGGCTACATGCTGCGTTTTGGCGCAGTGCCACCTACTGGTCCTGAGATACGAAAAATGGCTATTTTTGCTTATAACTTCTGAATGGTTTTACCAAAAATCATAAAAGTGGTCTCGTTTGATTTGGGGCGTCATGCCAAGGCGAATGATATCCAATTGATATCATATCAGCCATTTTGGGTGTCGGCCATTTTGAATTTTGTAGTAAAATGCTGTATTTTATGAACGCATGAACGTATCATTACGAAACTCGGTATGGGTCATCGGCACGATGCCCTGAAGGAGTCTGAGAAGTTTCGAACAAGATCATCTTCAGACCATGCCAACGAAATGTTATGGAACTCAAGTTGATTTGTCAAATCGTTTTTGAAAAACACGCAAACGAATTTTATGTAGCGCTTGTGAAAATAGACGTAAGGTTCTATCTCCTCAACGTTTTGTCGTATTCTGACCAAACTTGGTCCATGTCATCACAAGCATGACCTGAGTTTACATGCTGCGTTTCGGCACAGCGCCACCTACTGGTCCGGAGATACGAAAAATGGCTATTTTTGCTTTTAACTTCTGAACATTTTGTCCAAAAATCATAAAAGTGGTCTCGTTAGATTTGGGGATTCGCCAAGTCGAATGATATCCAATTTCCCCATATCGGCCATTTTGGGTGTCGGCCATTTTGAATTTTGTAGTAAAAAGCTGCATTTTCCGAACGCATGAATGTATTATTACGAAATTCGGTATGGGTCATCAGCACGATCCCCAGAAGGAGTCTGAGAAATTTCGGACCAGCGCCACCTAGTGGTGAAAACAAATTATTTACATGCTTATAACTTTGGATGTGGTTGACGTATTTTCACGGGAGTCATCTCCTTAGACTCCAGAATCCTTGACGAGTCCGACGATACCAAACATGCTAGGTTTTGCCTTATGTTTAGTGCAACGTTGGCCCTCTGAGGACACAAACAAAGGTGTGACTGTGCCACTTGGTGGTGCTATAATTGAAAACATTAAATTGGCTCTAACTACAGTACCGTTGGTCTGATTGACATGAAGTGTCTTTATCTCAGTTGCTATCATAGTCCATTATGACATTGTTGGTCTGCTGCTAGCTTCCTTATTTGCTTCTTTTGTGCTTGGCCCCTTAATTGCTGCTTGCAGCTATATTTTTTATTATTATTATCAGCATACAGTGCAGGTTTTGTTCTTAATAATAATCAATAATATTATTGAATATTGTGTCTTTTTAAACCCAGATATATAAATATATGAAGAGAGTGATACATATTACACAACACTATTGAACTGTTGCAGTCTTGTATCATACTCGTACTCACTCTGACCCCTGACCTCTGACCCCAGGTGGCTGTGGAGACGCGCGCTCTGGTGTCATGGATGGAGAAGATCCCGTTCGTGTTGGGAGGGAACCTGCAGGGCGGCGAGCTGGTGGTGACTTTTCCGTTCGACCGCACACGCTCAGTGACGGCGCTCCGGCAGCTGACGCCCACTGCCGACGATCACGTGTTCCGCTGGCTGGCGTTCTCGTACGCTTCCACACACCGCCTCATGACCGACGTCAGCCGCAGGGTCTGCCACACCGACGACTTCGCCAAGGAGGACGGCACCATCAACGGGGCGTCGTGGCACACGGCCGCAGGAAGTGAGATCATCTGGACGCCTGATTTCTGATTGTGAGGATCGGTCAGTCTTGTTAACCGGGTTGTTGTACGTTAACAGGTATGAATGACTTCAGTTACCTGCACACCAACTGTTTCGAGCTGTCCATGTACGTGGGCTGCGATAAATACCCGCATGAGAGTGAACTACCGGAGGAGTGGGAGAATAACCGCGAGTCTCTGCTCGTCTTCATGGAACAGGTGATCATACACACACATACATACACACACACACACACTCTCACACAAACACACACTTAATATTGTGTTGATGGGTTTGAACAGGTGCATCGTGGGATCAAAGGTGTGATCAGAGACGTTCAGGGGAAAGGAATCGCTAATGCCATCGTCTCTGTGGACGGAATCAATCACGACATTCGCACAGGTAAAACACGTGACACACACCGCAGGAGAGACGCGGTCCACGTTAACGAAGCAATGATCGAGTCACTGCTGATTCCAGTCGACTGAAGTTCAGTGAATCTGAGTCACATTTACATTCTGTAATCAGTGAACATGTTTCTCTCAGCGTCTGACGGCGATTACTGGCGTCTGCTGAATCCCGGTGAATACCGCGTGACGGTCCGCGGCGAGGGCTACAGCGTCAGCAGCAAGGTGTGTTCGGTGGGATACGACATCGGCGCCAGCAGGTGTGACTTTGTGCTCGGACGCTCCAACCTGTCGCGCATCAAAGAAATCATGCAGAAATTCAACAAGCAGCCAATCAGCATGCGGCAGCGACTGAGACAGCGGCGCCTACTGGACACATAGTGTGTGTGAGTGAGTGTCTGTGTTTATGAGTGTGTGTGTGTGAGAGACTCTTTCCTGGACTGAACAGAAGCGACTGTGGCTTCTGATGTTCACTAATAATCACCTGTATTGTGTACAGGATCTGTTTATCAAGAGAGTATTTTATATAATGGATCATCTTCTTTTCATTGATGTTTATTAGCTTTAAAATATTTCTGCTGAAGCAGATTCATTCCTCCAGCTTCTCTAATAGTTTCTTCATTCAGTAACAAGTGACTCCAGCTCTTCTCTGCTTTATCTTTGAGTTTAATATCATCATAGAGCATCTGTTCAGACAGTGACGTTCATTACAAGCTTATAGACTCACAATAATGAATTAATTTGAATGATCTTCCACACTGTTGAGCAGAGTGAATGTAAAGCAGGTCACGGGTTCGACTGGATGAACTAATTTAAATGTAGTCCATCTCCATAACTGTAAGCAAAGCTCTTCATATCAGCGTCTGTTTACATGCTGTAAGATCTTTACAACATCATCAGTATTATCATATTTGAAATGTTTTGTTGAAAATTCTGTGTCATTTCTGAGAATGTATTGAGAATATTCATACATTCGACAGCAATAAAGCTTCAGAGAACTGATCCTAATATATCTGACCTTCAATCAGTGAGTGTGTTTGTGAGTGAATGTGTGTGCATGAGTGTGTATGTGAGAGAAAGAGAGTGTGTGTGAGTTTGTGCATGTGTGAGTGTGTATTTGTATCAACTTAACCATATTTTGGAGACAAATTTGAACCCATAAGTGAGCTAAACCTGAAAAAATTTCCCAAAATCCTAAAATATGTAATCCCAAAATGTAAAAATGATTTAAAATAAATAAAATAATTTTTCACCTGTGACTGCGTTCACACACTCAGAACAAAAACGTTGTTCTTTCTGCATTCGAGAAACAACTCAAAACATTAATATCCAAACACAATAATCAATATTGTGAAACCATTAATATAATCTGCCACAGAATAATAATTTCTTATCACCTTGTAGCGGTAAAGGTCTTAATGTAAAGTTAACGTAGCGTCTACAGTCATGATCAACCTCTCCGTCATTAAAATGATCACATTTTTAATTGTAAAACAAGTTTTCTGTGAGGGTTAGTGTGTGGGATATGTTACTATTTATAACTAACTGTGTATAAAAATAATACAAGTCTATGCAGTGTTTTCATCTCGGGTCCTTTAGCGCCACCTGCTGCTCAATTTGTACTTTTTTTTCCACAGTCTTTAATGTGGAAACATGGAGATCATGCTGAGTGAATCATTGGTTCAGTTTGGCCTGTACTGTGGATCTTTTTTGGTTTTTTATGTATTGTTTGCGTTTTCACTCCTTAATGAGTGCTTGGTTTCTCCTACTAAAGGATAATTCTTAGTTGATTTTTCACAATTGTGACTTTTTGATGTTGAAATGCTTGAGGTTTTGTTCTTTTTTTAAAAAATGTCATCTATTATGTTTGTTCAGATTCATTACCTGTTCATTAGAAAACATAATCTAATAAATAATTAGTTTTATTTAGCCTAAATTTCAATGCATTCAAAGCAAGTTGGAGAGTGTTTATGACTATAATCCATCAGTCCAGCAGGTGGAGGCCTTGATCATGACTTCATGATTTCTCACCAAAAACAGGAGAAAAAGATTTGAACCCACCTGATGATGATGATGATGTAAAGCGGCCTGTGTGTAGTTTGAGATCTAGAGCTCTGACATGAAAGAGTCTCGGTGTGCTCGTCTGCTAATGATGAGCTGTGGATTGATGATCTGCTGGAGCTTCAGTCCGGATCTGAGCTGTCGTCACTCCGGTCCGGTGCGGATTCCACCTGTTCACAGGTGAGGCAGACATCATCACCACACCGAGCGTCTGTAAGGGTCACACACCATCATATGTGAAGGTTTGTTTTGGGATCATGTGAATCTTCTGGATTTCATCAGAAGCGGCTGAATATTTTCGTTTGCACTGAATGAGACGCACAACAGCTCAAGTTTCCGCGGAGGTTTGAAGGTGAAAGTAATCAGTAAATGTTTCCTCTGATCTTCATCATCATCATCATCATCATGGGCGAGAGAAGTTCTGCTTCTGTTGATAGTTTAGCTCATAGCGTTCGTCTCTGTTTTCCCAACCAACAAAATATGTTCTAAGAACGTTTTGCTAATGTTCCAATTTAAGGGGCCATTTACACAACGCCGTTTTCAACTAAAAAACATAACTTTTTATAATATAAAGTTTTGGCCGTTCATTTACACAACATCAGCATTTTGGGGCATGAAAACAAAAACTTTGAAAATGGGTTTTAAAGTGCACGTTTTTGAAAACGATACCGTTATCATCTCCATGTAAATTAGAAAAATGCAAACTTGTGAAAACGCCAACAATAACATCATGCGTGTATTACGTGTTTATGTAGTGTTTCTTTACAAAGTGACATCGCCAACTACTGGCCTGGCAGCAGAATACAGCGGTTTTAGTCGTTTTTGCGGAGACGTCAACAGGGATCGTTTTGACAATGGTGTCCTCTGTATGTGAAAAATGCAAAGGAAAAACTTTTCCATTTTTAGTACATCGCTGTCATGTAAAAGTTATGAAAACGTTACTTCGGAATGAACGTTCTGAAACAAGCGGTAACATTTAAAAAATGTTTGACGAACGTCCAACTTAAAAGTTGTAGAAAAAAGTTCCATCAATGATGTATATATAATATTTTTGTTGTAAAGTTTTGAGAATATTATTAAAGACCAGATAACTTTGAACAAACGTTCTATTAACGTACTTACTGGAAGAATGTTTGTTCATAACTTTGAGAGAACCTTGTCAAACCTTGAAAACTGAAAATTATTGCAAAGCTCTATAAAAAAAGATATATATCCGACTTTATATAGAGAGCTATGTGATAATTTATAAATAAAAAATAGATATTAAAATAGTAATATACTCTAAAAAAGGCTGGGTTGAAAATGGACAAACCCAGCGATTGGGTTAAATGTTTGCCCCACCTGCTGGGTAGTTTTATTTAACTCAACTAATGTTTAAAAATGGCTATATTTCTCGCTTAAAATGAACCCAAAATAGGTTGGAAATTAACATTTATTAAAACGGGCGTAATGATAGTTAGTGATTTCAGACTAGGCCTATCACCGTAGTCAGGTATAATGTTTTAATGAATTACTTTAATACTGCTAGCGAGCTAACTGGGATAGCTAGGATTCATTTCCAACCGATCTCACTTTCCTGTGAGCATTAAAACTGACTAAAGGAAACTTTAAAAAAATAAAATAAAATTCAGTTTTAGAATATATTCAACGTTTCAGTGTACAATACTTAATGTTATAAGAGTTGTATACATAAAAAACGATATGACTTACCTTTCATAATCAGGCTGCAGCAGCTTCTTCCTGTTGACTGTCTGGACCGTTAAAATTTGAACCGTCGCTGCGGGAACCGGATTTTACCCAACATCCGGGTTATTACTAGAAATTACCCAACGATTTTAAAAATGACCCAACATTTTTTGGAAAATAACCCAACGTTTTTTACTGTGTAATAAGTTTAATAAATAATAATTAAATTTATTAAATTGCTTATCAATAAATGTTCACATTTTGATTATTATTGTTGCCTCTAGTAATTATGTGCCTGATTTTTAATTTCCAACCTATTTTGGGTTCATTTTATGCCAGCCATATAGTAGGAGGTAAACAAATAAAACTACCCAACAGAAAACATTTAACCCAACTGCTGGGCTTGACCATTTTTAACCCAGTATTATTTTTTTAGAGTGTACAATATAAAAAAATATAAAAAATAAACCACAAAATCACACTCAGGTGAAACATTAGCTGTCTGATTTTCTATTTAGTCGAGATATAAATAAATCTAACTTGACTTGAAAAAGTGACGAAGCGTTCAGAGCTTCAGACAGGCTACTGTCGATCAACAGATGTTGCAGGTTCCTGTAGATCAGGCTCTTAAACGCTAAACGAGACGCTCGCGATCAGAAACTCTCCGTTTAATTACAACACAGGAAACGAGCGGCTGATCGGAGCAGGAGCGATAAGAGCCGATGAAACCCGAGCGGCCGCAACAAAGACCGACTTATCAGAACGCCGGCCGAGCTGGACGCCTGACCATCTGATTGCGCTGCGGACCCGATTCATAATTAATACATTTATCAAATTAATTACTGAGAGACGTCTCGGAACAGTGGCTAAATTCATGGAGCTCTGGCTCGGCTTTCGTCTAATAAGAGCGCTGTCAGAGTAATGGAGGGAGCGACTCGGACACATGACAGACAAATGATGTGGAGGAATTTAGAGGGAAACAGAAATATGTCATTGTTTGGTGACGAGCACAATTGCGGCTTTGTCTGTGTCCGGTCTGTGCGTCTCTCTCTCTGAAACACATCTGAGATCATTCATGGTTTTGCTGTACAAATACACACTCACAGAAGGAACACAAAATGTTTCTAGATTCTCCATGTTCATTTGACTCATGACCTTTGCCCTTTGACCCAGAGAAGTGAACGCTGGTGAAGCCTTAAATTCGTCATGAAAGGAAAGTTGCGGTGGTCTTTTCTTTATTGTGCCGTATATCCAAGAGAAACGCTTCTCAAACAAGAACAAATGTAGGGCGGGGCTTGATTTTGTCTGTGGGGAATTGATTGGATGGTTGTGGTTTGCTGTTGGTGGATCTCATGTGAGTGACAGGTTGCCCCGCCCTCGTCATCAGAGAAGAGATGCTGCAAGAGGGAGGAGAAGATATTCTGATTCAAGATTACCAGGAACATGAATTTAAAACAATACAAAGTTCTCTCATGAAACTCTAGATGGCGCAGGCTGATATACAGGTGCTGGTCATATAATTAGAATATCATCAAAAAGTTGATTTATTTCACTAATTCCATTCAAAAAGTGAAACTTGTATATTATATTCATTCATTACACACAGACTGATATATTTCAAATGTTTATTTCTTTTAATTTTGATGATTATAACTGACAACTAAGAAAAATCCCAAATTCAGTATCTCAGAAAATTAGAATATTGTGAAAAGGTTCAATATTGAAGACACCTGGTGCCACACTCTAATCAGCTAATTAACTCAAAACACCTGCAAAGGCCTTTAAATGGTCTCTCAGTCTAGTTCTGTAGGCTACACAATCATGGGGAAGACTGCTGACTTGACAGTTGTCCAAAAGACGACCATTGACACCTTGCACAAGGAGGGCAAGACACAAAAGGTCATTGCAAAAGAGGCTGGCTGTTCACAGAGCTCTGTGTCCAAGCACATTAATAGAGAGGCGAAGGGAAGGAAAAGATGTGGTAGAAAAAAAGTGTACAAGCAATAGGGATAACCGCACCCTGGAGAGGATTGTGAAACAAAACCCATTCAAAAATTAGGTGGAGATTCACAAAGAGTGGACTGCAGCTGGAGTCAGTGCTTCAAGAACCACTACGCACAGACGTATGCAAGACATGGGTTTCAGCTGTCGCATTCTTTGTGTCAAGCCACTCTTGAACAACAGACAGCATCAGAAGCGTCTCGCCTGGGCTAAAGACAAAAAGGACTGGACTGCTGCTGAGTGGTCCAAAGTTATGTTCTCTGATGAAAGTAAATTTTGCATTTCCTTTGGAAATCAGGGTCCCAGAGTCTGGAGGAAGAGAGGAGAGGCACACAATCCACGTTGCTTGAGGTCCAGTGTAAAGTTTCCACAGTCAGTGATGGTTTGGGGTGCCATGTCATCTGCTGGTGTTGGTCCACTGTGTTTTCTGAGGTCCAAGGTCAACGCAGCCGTATACCAGGAAGTTTTAGAGCACTTCATGCTTCCTGCTGCTGACCAACTTTATGGAGATGCAGATTTCATTTTCCAACAGGACTTGGCACCTGCACACAGTGCCAAAGCTACCAGTACCTGGTTTAAGGACCACGGTATCCCTGTTCTTAATTGGCCAGCAAACCCGCCTGACCTTAACCCCATAGAAAATCTATGGGGTATTGTGAAGAGGAAGATGCGATATGCCAGACCCAACAATGCAGAAGAGCTGAAGGCCACTATCAGAGCAACCTGGGCTCTTATAACACCTGAGCAGTGCCACAGACTGATCGACTCCATGCCACGCCGCATTGCTGCAGTAATTCAGGCAAAAGGAGCCCCAACTAAGTATTGAGTGCTGTACATGCTCATACTTTTCATGTTCATACTTTTCAGTTGGCCAAGATTTCTAAAAATCCTTTCTTTGTATTGGTCTTAAGTAATATTCTAATTTTCTGAGATACTGAATTTGGGATTTTCCTTAGTTGTCAGTTATAATCATCAAAATTAAAAGAAATAAACATTTGAAATATATCAGTCTGTGTGTAATGAATGAATATAATATACAAGTTTCACTTTCTGAATGGAATTAGTGAAATAAATCAACTTTTTGATGATATTCTAATTATATGACCAGCACCTGTAAGTCCTCAACTCAATTTGCTTGCAATCACATCATTCTCTATAGGGCACAGCTGATTGGTTCCTGCCGTATTAGTAGCCAATGAGCTTGTTGCTCAACTTTCAAAAACTGGTCAGCATTTGCTGTAGCAGTTGCGATAGAAATAAGATTTCATGGTGACTTTAAAGGGATAGTTCTCCCAAAGATCAAATGACAGCAACCATGATCAAACTACTGGAATTTCTGGCATTTTTATACAGAATTTATTTAAAAATACAAAAATAATTACAGAGACGATCATTTGTGTTAATAACTTGAAACATGATGAGATCATATGACGACAAAATAGCAAATGACTGTTTATTATTGAATAATGTGTTCAGATTCAATAAGATTCTTCTGCTCACCAATTTTGATCAAAAATACAGTAAAAACAGTGAAATATTTTTACAATTTAAAACAGCTGTTTTCTATGTGAATATATAGTAAAGTGTAATTTATTCCTGTGATCAAAGCATCATTACTCCAGTCTTCAGTGTCACATGATCCTTCAGAAATCATTCTAATATGATGATTTGATGCTCAAGAAACATTTATGATTATTATCAATGTTGAAAACAGCTTATTGTTTTTTTGCAAACCATGATCCATTTTATTTTTCAGGATTCTTTGATGAAAAGAACAGCATTTATTTGAAATGGATATTATAATGTCACTTTTTATCAATTTAATCCTTGATGAATAAAAGTATTAACTTCTAACCTGAAAAAACAGGATCTTAAACTTATGAACAGTAGTGTATATTATTTATGCAACAATAAACATTATGGAGTGTGTAATGTAGGCCTATTATTTTATCGTTTTTTCTTTCTTGAACTATATGATTAAGGCAGAATATTGTCCTCATCTGAAGAAGAACAATACAGACATCATTAAAATTGTTCTAAAATTGCCCTTAATTAGTGATAATTCAGGACAATGCAGGTAATAATTAGAAACAGAGAATATCTAAATCATTTGACAGTGTTGTTCTGACATGATTCGCTGTTTATTGTGTGTAAAGTTCGTGTTTCTCGTTTATCGTCAGAATCATCATATTCTCCGTCTCTCCAGTGACGTTTCTCTCCGATAGCGGAACATAAAGGAATCATAATAATTGACTCTGTTCACTGATTGCAGCAATATTAAATCCTGTAGGGAGGCTTTGTGTGGGAATTCTGCTGATATTGCTTTGGCTTCACTTTCATCTGTATTTCTTTCAGCCCTTTGTTGCGGCTTTATTGCGGTGGCGGCTGTTATCGCGAGATCTGCCGCTGAAGTGCAGGTCACTGAAACGCTTTATTGCTCTTTATTGAGTTCATTCGCTCCGATTTGAGCATCAGCTGTCGGTGCGAGTCTGTTTGAGCCCGTTTGTGTCGCTTCTGATTCTTATCGCCAGCGCGGACCGCTTTGTGTGTATTTACGCCGAAATTAAACATTCTTCATCTCCAAACTAATATCCTCCTTTTTATGCCTGTGCAGCGGCGGAGCGAACAAAAGTCTGGAGAAACATTCATTTTATGTGATGAACGAAAATTCGGTAACATCACATTATGAAAGCTGTTTGTGTTTGAGCGACAGAGGAAGATTTGAGACACTATTATGATTGCCATTATAGTTAAAAAAGGAAACATCTAGTTCTTTGACTATATGTTAGCGGTCTGACGGCGTGACGTCATCAGGCGCTCCACGTGCTTCTTGTTTACAGACAGACAGACTGAAGCAGTGGGACTGATTGTGAAACTGTTCCTGGATTGAGTTTCAGCGCTGATCACATGTTCTTCATATTGAGTTCTTCATCAGAATCAGTGACAATCACCAGCACACGGTCAGTAAGACAGCAGCTCTGCATGTCACTAACCCTAACTAACTAACTAACTAACCAACCCACTAACTAACACTAGTCCCAGTAAACTCCTGGCTGACCATCATGAGTGTTGCTTCAGGCTGATCTGTGCTGAAGGTCAGCTGTCGTATTTCTCCAGATGTTTGTCTCATGACGTGTTTATTTCAGCTCATTTAAGTGTCTTGGAGTGTATGATTAGTATTTTCTGATTACTATATTGTCACTTTCAGATATTAGACAGAAGAATGTTCCAGATGGTTCAGTTCTTAGTTCCCTCAGGGCCCAAGAGACCTGGTAATATCAGCGTTTCTCAGCCGACCGGACAGAAGCGGACTCAAACCGCTTCATATGAGTTTCTACAGCATGTACGGTGAGGATATATAAACTTAGAATATATTTATATGGGCCATACAGAATTGGATCAAAGTCAGAGTTGAAAACGTCTGGAAAAAAATTTCTAGTAATTGTGCAGTTCATTCTTATATTGTATTTTCAGAAAGTTTTGGAATATTTTTCTTCTCCCCAAATTTTGTCACTACCGAAACAATGATTAATAATTTAATAGGGTTACATTGACCTATTAAGATTTTGTTTACATCTACCTTGTAAATATATTTTTTTGCTATTTTTTTAAAAAAAAGTTTTCACAGGTAAATCAATAACAGTTACAATTTTAACAATATTTCAAGTGTAATTTATGAGATTTGTTGTATTTTGAATCCAATCTTTCTTTGTAAAAGTCATAAAGTTTATCATACTGATTTCAAAGTTAAGGATTCATTAGTTTGAACTAAACACTGATAATTCAGTATACTTTATTTTTGACAAAACATCCCATGTTTCGGTCGTGACTGCACATTTTTGGTAGTGACAGTAATGTGTTGGTAGTGACCACATCACATTACAGGATTTTAACTCACATACTAAAACACTACTAAAATACTAATGATTTGCATAACTGTACTAAAATCTTGTTTATTTACCCCAAATAAATGATTATTTGTTCCCTTTTGTCACTACCAAAACAATGATGACATGTTTTGGCGTTGACTGTTTCGGTAGTGACAATTGTAGATATTTTTGAGCCTAGCTCAAAGATGCTAATCAGCACATGGTTAGCTAGCACAGTTCTGAACAGTTGTACACACACAAACACTAAATTTGATCAAATAGCACCCAAAAAACAATAATGTCACAACCAAAACTTCACCACGTTTCGGTCGTGACTGTTTCGGTAGTGACAATTTTAGATACTTTTGAGCCTGCTGTCCCACAACCAAAAAACACATTTAAAAAGCATTTAAGTATTCAAATTTTAGAAGTTTACTAAGATCCTTCTAATTTTTTTTTTTTTTTTTTTTTGTTAAAAAGTGAACTTAAAAAAATATTTATTTTATTTTTAAATTATTAAACTTTATGTAAAAAAATGTGTCCCGCATTTTCATGTCACTACCGAAACTGTGTAAGTTTTAGTCCATTTAACCACACTTCTACATTTTTGATCAGGAAATATTCCTGTGTCCCTCCCTCTCATAGCCTCTCTTTCATAGTAGATCGAGTCCATCATTTTGAGTTAAATGTGTTCAAAAGTCTGAAAATCTGTGTGTAACTTTAAGGAATGTCACTACCAAACACATTTTTTTCTGCAATTAAGCAAACATTTTTGGTGTTATTCCATAAAATTTAGTTTTTATGTGTGTACAACTGTTCAGAACTGTGCTAGCTAACCATGTGCTGATTAGCATCTTTGAGCTAGGCTCAAAAGTATCTAAAATTGTCACTACCGAAACAGTCACGACCAAAACGTGAAGTTTTTCATTTATGACATCGTTTTTTGAGTGTTATTCGATAAAATGTAGTTTTTTTTCTGTTCAGAACTGTGCTAGCTAACCATGTGCTGATTAGCATCTTTGAGCTAGGCTCAAAAGTATCTAAAATTGTCACTACCGAAACTTCACATGTTTTGGTCGTGACTGTTTCGGTAGTGACATCATTGTTTTGGTAGTGACAAAAGGGAACACATAATCATTTATTTGGGGGAAATAAACAAAATTTTAGTACAGTTATGCAAATCATTAGTATTTTAATATGTTTTAGTATGCGAGTTAAAATTCTGTAATGTGATGTGGTCACTACCAACACATTACTGTCACTACCGAAAATGTGCAGTCACGACCGAAACATGGGATGTTTTGTCAAAAATAAAGTATTGAATTATCAACAAAGTTCAATGAATGTTCAAACTAATGAATCCTTCACTTTGAAATCAGTATAATAAACTTTATGCCTTTTACATAAAGAAAGATTGGATTCAAAATACAACAAATCTCATGAATTACACTTAATATACTGTTGAAATTGTAATTGTTATTGATTTACCTGTGAAAACTTTTTTTAAAAATAGCAAAAAAATATATTTACAAGGTAGATGTAAACAAAATCATAATAGGTCAATGTAACCTTCTTATTAACTTATTTATTATTGTGTTTCGGTAGTGACAAACTTGGGGAGAGGAAAAATATTCCAAAAATATTTGAAAATACAATATGAGAATTAACTGTACAATTACTAGAAATGTGTACCTTGGATATTATACAATTTGCATACATCCAAATTTGTGGAAAAATACATTTTTTTTCAAGACGTTTCCAAATCTGACTTTGAACCAATTCAGTAGAATGGCCCATAAAATACAGTAAAAACGGTAATATTGTGAAATATTATTACAAATCATCATGTTAGAATGATTTCTGAAGGATCATGTGACACTGAAGACTGGAGTAATGATGCTGAAAATTCAGCTTTGATCACAGGAATAAATTACACTTTACTATATATTCACATAGAAAACAGCTATTTTACATTGGAATAATATTTCACTGTTTTTTGATTAAATAAATGCAGCCTTGGTGAGCAGAAGAGACTCTTTCATAAAATTAATTATTGCATATATGTATATGTGTGTATGTATATGTAAGTCTTTATCAGCATGGTTTGCTAGAGTAACTGGATTGTTTCTTTCTCTCTGTACTTCAAATGAAGGCGTTTAAAGTGTCATGTCAGTCACAGCTGTCAGGCTCCGCCTCTTTCCCTGCAGTATGTTAGGCAATGCTTTCTAAGAATGTTACATTAGCCTCCATGTTTTGACAGGTTAACTTTAGATGAGCGCAGAGGGAGTCTCCTGGTCAGTCCGGTGTGTTATTATTGTGTGTTATTATGCTGATATCTTCACACAGGACGGTCAGCGGTCTGAGACAGCAGGACATGTTTTATAACCTGCGTGTACCAAACCAGTTTCAGACCGACAGAGACGAGATCAACCTGCTGCTGCTCACAGGTGCGTCAGAGGAGCTTCAGTACTGTCAGAAACACCTGTAAGACACCATCACAGATCAGTGTGTGTCGCTCCAGGTCACGGCGTGTTTTGTATCGATCTGAAGACGTGGAGCGGTTCTGTTTCGGCCCAGATCGAGACTCATGTCAGAGCGCAGCAGCAGACCTTCAGCAGCGTCTCCGTTGAGCAGCTGCCCGACGCGCTTCAGGCCATTACGGTCAGATTCAGCATTCGTTTCCTCACTGAGTTCATGAGAGGTTCTTCAGAGCTTCAGTGCAGATGTTTGTGTGTGTGCAGGTGAAAACCAGCAACCTCTGCAGTCACATGAAGCGCTGCGGGCTGAACGTCCGTCCGTCTCTCTTCATTCCCAGAATCCTCCTGCTCTCTCCGGACTGTGTGCTCAGTGACGAGCTGCTGCAGACGGAGCAGCTGGTGTCCGGCGCTGACGTCCAGACGTTCCTGCGCTCGCTCCGGGAGGGATACACGTCATGGCTGTCGGACGCCTTCACCCCGTCCTGGATCTCAGGTCAGGCAAGCCCAAAGAATAATTGTATTATACACTGCAGGGTTTATTAGACAACTAGATTAGGAAGCAAGATAGAGAAGAAAGGAAATGCCATTGAATTTCTGAATTATATGCCTTGTTTATGTCATTATTATTTTGTTGTTATGGTTGTGATGGTGCAGGTCACCTGTCGTACGGGCAGATGCGTGCGCTGCGTGAGCAGCTGGAGCTGATGGGTACGTGGGATCTGCTGCAGCTGTCCAGCGGTCAGGAGCTCAGCGGTGATTTCCAGAGCTGCCAACATCTGGCCATCAACCGACAGGAAACTGACCTGCTGGAATTCAACAGAGCAGGAAGTCTGATTACTGACACACTGTGGAGTCTGCTGGGACACACACCACAGGTGACACACACTCACACACACACACACACACACAAAATTGTCAGTTTTGATTTCATGGGGACTTGAAGCCATGGTTTGTGCTCCTGATGTGGTTCTTCTTCTCTCAGATGTTTTCAGACTGCGTTCTCGTGTGTCAGCAGTAGGTGGCGCTGCAGTAAATGATGTGAGGCTTGTACTGATTCAGCAGAGACTCTGCTAATATGACATGTTTCTCTTATCTGTTTAAAGCATCAGATAAGAGTCAGCGGATGAGACGCAGCTCTGCTCCACCGGATCCACAATAATCCACAATAACCGCAGCAGATCTCCAACATCTCACATGATTATATGTGTTTGTCACTGAACAAACACCTCGAGCTTTACTGAGCGATCAGACACAAAACATGATGTTATGTTTTCCAGCACAAATATCCAAACATTCTTAAATCAAGATACATTTACATTGGAGAAGCAAAATGACTGAAGATATTTAGTCCGTTTTCACCTGCTGGAACATAAAACAGCATTAAAAGAAAATCCCACAGAGACCTGGAAACCACACAGAGCAGGCCTAAATTTATTGTGAAGCAGTTAGAGTGTTAGTGAGGGTTAATGTGGAAATGCGTGAGATTGTCTTCAGGGCTCTCATGGTATTTCTGCATTAAAAGCCGCCGCTGAACAAAAGCATCTTCATCGCTGTTGGTCTCAGGTTCGCTGTGAACTCTGTTTAAAGCGCTGGAGGGCTGCTGCTCGTCTGGTGTTACATTACTAATAAGTGAGGAAATTATTTTCAAATAGTCTTGAAAAGACGGAGCTGTTAAACACCCTGACAGCTGACCGCTGGAGTCTCAGAGGTCGTGACCTGCGTGACCTCACCGTACGAGAGTCGTGTCATCAGACGGCGTCAGTTACCAGCGACCAAGAGCGGAAATATCTAATATTCACTGATGTGAGTCGATGCCACTGCGTCATTATTCAGATCAGTTCAGTTCCAGTTTTGTTCTCATCTGATCGCAACAGCCCAGCGAACAAAAATATGTTCTGAGAACGATTTGCCAATGTTCCACATTTAAGTTATAAAATCTGTAAGTTATATTGTAATAGTTGGCGTTCTTCTTCTTATTATTCTTCCATTTCCGCTCTGGAAGTCTATGGGAGCCCATAGAACCGCTTGCGGCAAACTTATGAAATTTGGCACACTGATAGACGTCAGTCCCAACATTAACCACACCGAATTTGAAGTCTCTAAATCAATGCCTCTAGCGCCACCACCTGTCCAAAGTTGCACTCTTGTTTATGCTAATAAATTTTGAACTGTAAGGGTTAGAAACAAAATTCTTTGAAAAACGTACTTTTTCGAACTGTTGCTCCGATTTTCACGAAAATTGAACCAGATCATCTTCAGACCATGCTGACAAAAAGAATTCAAGTCAATTGGTCAAACCGTTTTCGAAAAACTTGCGAACAAATTCTGCGTGGCGCTTGCGAAAATAGACATAAGGCTGTATCTCCTCAACGCTTTATCGTATTCAGACCAAAATTGGTACATGTCATCACGAGCATGACCTGAGGTTACATGCTGGGTTTCGGCACAGCGCCACCTACTGGTCCGAAGACCAGTTCGATCATTAGATTCGGGCATCATGCAGATTCGAATGATATCCAATTTTCCCATATCGGCCATTTTGGGCGTCGGCCATTTTGAATTTTGTAGTAAAATGCTTTGTTTTACAAATGCATTGGCTTATCATTACGAAACTCGGTATGTGTCTTTGGCACAATGTCAGTACTCAAAGTTTCGGGGCAGCACCACCTTGTGTTCAAAAGTTATAACGAAATTTACAAAAATGCTAATAACTTTTGAATAAATTAGCCTATAGTAATGAACAGGTCTTGATAGATTCCTTGGGTCATGCCGAGAACATAGATATTAATTTTGCCATATTTGGCCAAACTTCCTGTCCGCCATTTTGATTTTATTTCAAAACCTACTTTTTCAAACTCCTCCTAGACCGTTTCTCTGATTTTCACCAAAATCGATTCGTATCATCATCAGACTGTGCCAACAAAAAGTTATGGATTTCGTGTTGATAGACGAAATTGTTTTCGTATACCACAGCAACAAATTTGAGGCATGATGCCAAAACGACTTTTAAGGCGGTATCTCTGCAATGCTTTGGCATATTGACACCAAACTTTGCATGTGTCATTGTCACCTCACTCTGACCGCACCACATCAATTTAGTCACAGCGCCACCTATTGGTCAAAAGTGATAAACCATTAAATCTTTACTAGTGACTGTGTTTATGATTTTTTTCAGTCATTTTGCCTAAAATCATCTTAATATGCCTTTAATTGCTCGTTGTTGCAGTCAGTGTGATGCTCCAGCCATGTTGGCATGACATATTGTGCCTTCTTTATGCTTGGCCCCTTAATTGCTGCTTGCAGCTATATTTTCTAAATGTTCTCTGAACATTCAAAACATCCAGTTTCTTAAATGTTTTAGAAACATTTGTAATAGTTACACGAACATTACATTTTCTCATTCTTCAAACATTATGAGAATGTTACTTTTGAATGTTCTCTGCAACAAGTTGTAACATTTAAAAAATGTTAGACTAAACTGAAACAGATAACTTTGAATGAACGTTCTATTAATGTTACCGGAAGAACATTTGTTTTATAATGTTGAGAGAACGTTCCCTGTTCGCTGGGAGGAACTTCAATTACAAACGCTTCATAAATTATATCGGGAACGATTTAGTCAAGTAACTGTCAGAAAAGCTTTTGTAATTCGCCGTGATGATGTTCTTGACCCTGTGTGACCTTTGACCTCATCTGTTGATTATTTCTCCTCTTGTGTCTCGACTGACATCGTTCCTGCGCTGCAGTCTGTTCATGATGTTTCAGTCTGATTTTACTGCTGAATTCTGAGCGCGACTGAAAGCCTCTTCTAGCCGCAGCATTTACATGCAGTTATCTCCTTATTCAATTAACTGCGCCGGGTTAATGAGCGGCTCGGCCGGAGACGGAGCTGAGAGGGTAATTGGCGTTTGTGGAGTTAATGGAAGCGCTGTGACCGCAGATACCAGAGGAAAACAAATCATCAACCCTCAACCAATAACACTCACACAGCTTTATTCAACCGCTTACTTGCTTTTCAAACGTTTTGACATGCGACATGTGAGTGACTCAAAGAGTCAGAGTTTTTTCTGATTTTAATGCTTTTTGCATTTTTGTTTTTCTTCAAACTTCACAAATTTAGCCCATACAGCAAAATATATATATTTTCAGACATAGAGTCGTGTCTAAAAGTGACGTCCGGAGGGGATGTTTGTTTTTAATGACCCTAAAACTTCAAAATATGAGAAAAATATTTAAATGTTTACATATGAGGGAAGAACAAAACACTAACACTACTATGCAAAAAATGCATAAAAGCTGACAGGAAAAAGAGCATTGACTACAACATAATCAGTTATTAATATTTCATTGGTTCTCTCATTTTTGCATGTGTTCAAAATTTTTTTGTATGATTGTCTGGACAAAAATTATTTCATGTTTTATTGCATTATTATCACAAATAAAACAATCGACTCCAAGCACAACTACACAATATGGCTACAAAATCTTTAACACATTTATAATAATATTTGAATAAAGAGTGAAGATGTCAGGACGTCACTTTGGCCACTACTGCATTTTTCTGAAATATATTTTAAAATAAATATATTGTTAACGTATGTTGCATAAATCTTTTTTGATAGGTTTGGTTACTTATATTTCCTATTTTTATTTTTATTTTTTTCATTTATCTTGTAGCAATTTTTTAAAATATATTTTCATTCTAAATATATTGATATTGTTCAAACAATATATATTTTTTAAAAATGCACACGTTTTGCATTTATCTGAAATGTTTTTTAGGATTGGAAATAAAATACATTTTTAGTTTGAAAAATATCTATTTTGGCCATAAAAAGTGTCAATGTTTTTGTCGAATGTGAAATGAAATTAATCTGGTTTATATGAAGCGGGCGTGTTTTAAACTCAAACTTTGATCGTCGTGTTTCAGAGCTCGTTCTCAGCTGTATAATTATCTCTTCAGCCTAACGAGTCGTTTGAAGCGGAGTGAAACATGCGGCTCCTCACAAACCCTTCAGCCAATAAAGCTGTGAATGTTCCTGCTTCAACAGCCCTTCAGACACACTTCATAAAATCAAGATGAGGATTTACATAACAGATTCCACACTAGTGTGAATGTGAAGATAATCACCATCCATTCTTGTATAATCAAGGTCAGGTTATGTTATGCATATTTTGAATATATTGTCTGAAGGAGGATGATTATGTCTTTTCACTCTTTCGTCACACACGCTGTATCATCCGCCAACTGACCAATTGTGCAAGTTTTGTTGGTTAACTTGCAAATTGGAGCGGCTGCACTTGATCGTAATGGCGGCGGTCGTTCAGAACCGGACGCTCGGATGATCTGTGTGTTCAGTTAATTGCTATTTACGCTTTTCATTTGGTTTCATTAGCCTCGTCTGATGGGTTTGCATTCGCTGAAGGAACTGAAAGGTGTTTTGCTCGAGTTGAGCTTGAGTTCACTTCATTATGTAGATGGAGGCGCGTTCTGCTTTAATGGGCCGCAGGTGGAGGATGATGATGGTGGTGGGGAAACGTTTGAGTCCCGATTCGATATCGACAGGTTTATGATCTCTTATGTTTATCTGAGGACACCAGTTTTAACCACTTGTGAGTCTGTTTAATTTAAGGCCATTTTTAAGATTTTTAACCCTCTGGTATTGGTCACACTTGTGTTGTTCGCAGTCACACCTAAAATGTATTTTTTTTTTTTTTTTTTTCAGTAAAATAAATATAATATATTTTTGTTCAATAATATTTTTTCTTCTTTATTTTGTATTTTGAGAGAATTTCATGGTACGAATTAATATTTATGCAATAATTAAGATACATTTTTTTTCCCATTGAAAAAATACAATTTTTTTTCTAATACTTTTTTTTTTATTACTTTTCAATTAAAGCAGTATTTCATGTTAAAATAGAGACATTGCCTTTAAAATCCATTTTTTGAAGGCAGATTAGCACCATCTGGTGGGAGTAAAAAAAGAAAAACATCTGTAATGTCGTGGTGTAACCACTAGATGCCTGTATAAAAAGGCTTATAAGTTCTCTAGTGGTTTTTAGACACAAATACTTATTTTTTATTAAGTTATGGATTTGGATATATATTTAGACATTCTCAAAGACAACTTTTTGTCAAGGTTTAGATTTTTTTTGCTTGAAATGTTGATTTGAAGCATCAGTTTTTGCATTAATTTTACTGCAGTCAAACCTGAACACAGAGGAGGACATTTTGTAACACATAACATCAAAATTCAACAAAAATGAACAGGAATGCTTTTTCAGAGCTATATCAACCTGATTTCGATCTTATTTGAGTCTTCTGGCTCAATTTTGCCATATTGTTACAGCCACACCAGTTCGTGTGTGTGTGTGTGTGTGTGAGTGTGTGTTTGTGTCTGTTTTGTACCACCAGTTCATACATTGTGGCTGATTTGTAGACAAAAAAATTCTCTATATTTTCATATTTTTTATTTCCCAGTCATTTCCAATGTCGGTCAAAATTTTTTGACCGCAAACAACACAAGTGTGACTATTTTTTTACGGCCATTTAGCCTTTTCGAATCAAGTTCATGATTTTTTCTTTTGTAGTCACATGGTGACTGCCATAAAAGTCATTGAGTTTCGTACCATTCCGATTAAGTAGCGATTTTTAAAATTTTAAAACATTTTTTTTTTTTCGGTCTAAAATGACCAAAAACACTATAGGGTTAAACCATCGAATGCACTATAATTAAATATTTGCCAGTGATGCGTTGCTTGACTGAATGTTGTTTTGTCAGAACCAGAAAAAGATGCTTTTTTACCAGCTCTTGGTTAGGGGGCGGGACTACCGGTGGGTTTGACCAATGGCAGACGAGTGGAGTGTTTGGCAAATGTGTTTCTGCTTGAAATGAGGCACTTTAATGAACATCTACTTCCTAATTGCCAATAAAATCTGTCACTATCCTTTAATCCTTCATTTGTTGTAAAATGCGATTAGCCAGGTTTTTATCAGAGCTTGTGCTTCGATATTTATCTGAAATGGTCTTTATCTGCAGTTCCTCGTTCTGGACTGCAAATCGGAGCTTCTCCATCTGTTGTGTTTGCAGATAAACCGGTTAGTGGACACTTTGGCCCATTGTCTGTTGTTTTGAAAATCACACTTAATAATACCGAGCATCAATAAGGTCTTTAAACCAGATTTGGCTGCTAAATAGAGTTAGACGGCAGCAGTCGTGTGTGTGCGGCTCGTCTAATGCCATTAGGAATGTTTGTGAGGGTCAAATTCAATCAGGCATGAAGAGACTCATTCAGATGTAGAGTCGAAGCGCTCGCGACTGCATGAACCAGCGGACGGTCCGTGTTTCTGGACGCTGCGTCTGATGGAGCTTCATGAACTTGCCGTAGAAGAACCATTTCTGGTTCCTCAAAGACTCTTTCAGTGATCAGTTCTTAAAAGAACCATTTTTTCTTAGAGTGAAGAACATTTTAATAATCTAAACCTTTTATGCAATGGAAAGATTCCATGGATGTTAAAGGTTCTTCATGAAACCATCGATGCCATCAAAGTCAAGTCAGCTTAGTGTTTCAGTAGTAATAAACAGGAAAATCAATGATGCAAACTTCATCAAATATGAAGCACATTCAGATTCTGGTTGTTGTTCAGGGGTAACACTGGAAATCCCCCCATGATCGAAGCGTTTGCGTGTTCTTCAGCTCAGGTGAAATCAGAGACGCTCGTGTTGCAGAATTCTGGCACTGAATCATGAAGGTTCAGACTGAGTTTGATGCTCTTGATTCTCTTGTTGAGTCTCGACACGTCGCTGACAGTGAAGGAACGTCTCTCCGGGGGTCAGAGGTCATTGTCAGTTCATGATGTTGGATATTATAGGTTTATGTCTGCTTGTGAAAGAGGGATTTGTGAAGCCTTCAGTTAAAAATACAAGTCTGTATTTCAGATTCTCACACACACACACACACACACACACACGTGGGGCCTCTTGGCTTTCTCTCTCTCTCTCTGTGTGTGTGTTTTTGATGTAGTTATGTTAAAAGAGCTTTAACAATCGTGTGTGAAGGTGGATGTGAACGCTGATCTCTGCCTCCATTAACGAACCCCTCGCCAATTTACTTCCCCTCAGATGAAAGAATAGACGGCTAGAAAAAACATAATTGAAAAATTGTGTGCAGCCAGAATGAAAGAAAATCAAGCCATGAAAAGAGAATGATTTTAATCCGGCGCAGTGACGGTGAGGCTGGAAATACTCCTTTGAATCCGACGCGTCTATTATCTGTCAATGTGTGAATCTCATTAAACGACCATTGTGTCGACACACGGACCCGGAGACGAGCGCGTTCATGACGACGGGACACATGCGAGCGTAATCCCACAGATCTGCTTTTCAAACCCGTCCGCGTCTTTAATGCTCAAGTGTTTTCGCTCCATTATGTGACGCTCCGCGTGAAGGAAGATCCAGTTTTCTGTTGAATTCATTCATTTTCTTCACAGTTTACATGAACGACAGAGAATCATTTCGATTCGGTGTGTTTGTTTAGTGCACGTGGTCAGCCGACACGCGACAGATTGAACCAGGTGAAGGTCACTCGTGTCCACAGAGGTCACAGTCAGGGTCGTGACCTGACCGACCCTCAGGGGTCAATGATCAGTGTGACATTATGTGAAAGTCTCTTAAATCTACGGTTGCCTGTTTGAAGGTTTGTTTCTGTGCAGGTGACCATCTCCATGTACAAGCGAGGAGCTCAGGGATGGCTGGGGAAACCGCTGATCGCCACGGCAACAATCCCCTCCAGCACACGTGTGATCTTCCGCATCCGAGGAGAAACTACAGATGCCAAGATCCCGGCCGGCAGCATCCGCTCCATCACACTGAGCATCTGAAGCTCTTCTCTGATCCGTAGAAATCTGCTCCGCTTCTGCAACGCCAGCCGCTGATCGCCTTCCCTACTGGCAAGACTAATGTCTTCATGTGAATGAACAAAATTGAGGGAAAAAAAATGAGGGAAAATTCATGAATGATCTTTTGGTGTGTCAATGATATATATGTATATTCATATATACAGTGCTCAGCGTAAATGAGTACACCCCCTTTGAAAAGTAACATTTTAAACAATATCTCAATGAACAAAAACAATTTCCAAAATGTTGACAAGACTAAGTTTTATATAACATCTGTTTAACATGAAAGTAAGGTTAATAATATAACTTAGAGAACAAAATTTTCAGTTTTACTCAAATTAGGGTGATGCAAAAATGAGTACACCCCACTGAAAGTCTCTGGAGCAAAGCTAAATTTTAGACTACAAATGTCTAATTTAACAAGAATTCAACCCCAGGTGAGTCTAATTCTTCATTACACAGGTGTCCAGCAGACAGCTGACTATAAAAGGGAGTTAAAACCCCTTCCCATTTCATGCTGTCAGCAATGGCACCACATGGAAGAGAAATGTCACAAGACCTGAGAAAGAAAATCATTTCCTTACACCAGAAAGGTGAAGGCTACAAGAAGATCAGCAAAGCTTTACTTATCAGTCAGAATACTGTAGCAAAAGTGGTACAAAAATTAAAAAAAGATGGAACTGCAACCATCTCACAGAGACGTCCAGGTCGTCCACGGAAGTTAACACCTCGACAGGCGCGTCTTCTGATGAGAAGGGTTGAAGAAGATCGGCATGCAAGTTCACTGCAGTTATCTGAAGAAGTAGAAAGCCAAACTGGGGTGACTATACGGCGGACACTGCAGAGGAATGGCATGCATGGGTGCCGTCCATGAAAGAAGCCTCTCCTAAAGCCAAAAAAAAACCCGCCTAGAGTTTGCCAGGGCCCATGCTGACGAAGATGAAGACTACTGGGACTCTATACTCTGGAGTGATGAGACCAAGATAAATGTTTTTGGAACTGATGGCTTCAAAACTGTATGGCGTCGCAAAGGTGAGGAATACAAAGAAAAACGCATGGTGCCTACAGTGAAACATGGTGGTGGCAGTGTCCTTATGTGGGGCTGCTGGTGTCGGGAGCTGCATTTCATTGATGGCATCATGAATTCACAGATGTACTGCTCTATACTGAAAGAGAAGATGCTACCATTACTCCATGCCTTTGGTCGTTGTGCACTTTTCCAACATGACAATGATCCAAAGCACATTTCTGAAGAAGAACAGGGTGAAAGTGATTCAGTGGCTCCTGATCTGAACCCAATCGAACACCTATGGGGAATTCTGAAGAGACAAGTTGAGCATCACTCTCCATCCAGCATCCAGTCTCTAAAAGAGCTCATTCTTGAAGAATGGAAAAAGATAGATGTCGCCAACTTGTTCATTCCATGCCTAGAAGACTTGGTGCTGTCATTAAAAATCATGGAGGCCATACAAAGTACTAGATGTAGTAGTTTTTGTTGTGGGGTGTACTCATTTTTGCATCACCCTAATTTGAGTAAAATTGAAAATTTTGTTCTCCAAGTTATATTATTAACCTTACTTTCATGTTTATAAGTTAAACAGATGTTATATTAAACTTTTTGGAAATTGTTTTTGTGTTCATTGAGATATTGTTTAAAATGTTACTTTTTAAAGGGGGTGTACTCATTTACGCTGAGCACTGTATATCACTGATTCTTGAGATAAGGGACAAAACATGTTTTAGAAGTTAGTTTTTATTATTTAATACAATATTTTTAAACTGATATATTTGTAGACAAAGGTCTCAACTAATGAACCATGTAAGGGAATAGATTTTTCTGAAAATGTTTTTTTCTAAAAATGTACATTTATTCACTTTGGAACTTAATTTTTGTCAACTCCGTCAGATGCATTAAAAAGCATGATATTTTAATTCGATCCATCCAACAACAGTGTAAAGTCTTCAATTATGTAATAATGGTGTTCAGCAAAGGAGCTAAGTGAAAAAAAAAAAAAATTCTCTAAATTTTTTTCTTAGGTTAGGGTTATTATGAACAATCCAGTTCCTAAACTCCTTAATTCCTCCTTTTTAATATTAAACATATATAACCAATGTTCTTGGGTAAATCAGACATGATATCATGTAGTTCAGTTGATTTTTTAATATTTTAACACAATGAATTGAAAAAAGAATAAGACATTTCTTTCACAATTAACAAAAACCTTCACCTGACGGTGTTAAATACTGTTGTGTTGACAAATACTGACTGAATTGACAAACACTGACGGAGTTGACGCATAATGACGGAGTTGACAAATACTGACGGAGTTGACAAATACTGACGGTGTTGACATAATGACGGAGTTGACATACTGACGGAGTTGACAAATACTGACAGTGTTGACACATAATGACGGAGTTGACATACTGACGGAGTTGACAAATACTGACGGTGTTGACATAATGACGGAGTTGACATACTGACGGAGTTGACATACTGACGGAGTTGACAAATACTGACAGTGTTGACACATAATGACGGAGTTGACATACTGACGGAGTTGACAAATACTGACGGTGTTGACACATAATGACGGAGTTGACATACTGACGGAGTTGACAAATACTGACGGAGTTGACACATAATGACGGATTTGACACATACTGACGGAGTTGACATACTGATTGAGTTGACACAATGACCGAGTTGACACATACTGACGGTGTTGACATAATGACGGAGTTGACACTTACTGACGGTGTTGACAATGACGGAGTTGACAAATACTGACGGTGTTGACAAAGGTCCAGCTGGGGCCAAATATGTAAATAGAATAATGAAACAACATTACAAGAATTCCCAATATGCAAAAAAAAAAAAAAAAAAATTAAATCACATTATATAGACTTTTTGAGAGCACTTGACAACTATCAGACATAAAACCTGATGGAGTTGACATCTGACGGAGTTGACAAAATTGAATATTTTTCCACCTTAACCACATGTTGTGCACTGTAGAGCAATTTTGTTTTCTTTCTTCAGTTGTAGTTGCCTTAATAAACATCAAAAATGCCAAGATTTATCCCACAACTATTTACAGAAACTATTACACCGGGATGACGGAGTTGACATGATGTGACCACAGAGACTTCAACATTGTTTAAAATATAAAAAAATATAAAACTTCCAGGACTATGTGTCCTACTGTGAGATCCACAATGAGCAGGAAATAGTAAGTGCTTCTCAGAGATGACCATACTGATTTATTCAGAATTATAAAGAAAGAAAGAAAAAGAAAAATCCTGATGGAGTTGACGCAAAGTGAGGACAACTTTGATAGCCATTTTTTATGGAAAATATAATTCAAGTCTTACTTTTTTGTATTGTTTGATATATTACAGATCTCTGCCTTTCAATTTAAATGTATATTTTTGAATTTATTGCATTTTTAAACACTGTTTGGCAATTTTACATTGTGACCTCATGCTGAGGACAGGCTAAATTACATGTATTTTCCAAATATAGAGCATGTATTTAAACAATACTAACAAAATTATTTAAAAATAAAAGCAATGAATGTCCTGAGCATCCAGATTTCCTTTAGATGTAACTTTTTAAGTATTTTTATTTTGATGAATTTCTTCATTTTTAACATAAAGAGAGCTTTTGTGTTTAGGACATGTTTTGTCTCTTATCTCAAGAATCAGTGATATATATATATATATATATATATATATATATATATATATATATATATGCATATGTTGTATCTGATGTTTAAGTTATAAAGCTATAGTTTTAGTTATAGATTTTAGTTTTGCCCATTGCTCAGAAATGTTTAACTTTTCTATCAAACTCTTTTCTATGAACCCCTTCTGGCCTCGTTTGTGAGAATATTCAGGTGGTGAGGATATTTTGATCTGTTAAAGCTTCATAAATATTTTTCTAATCTCTATTTTGTCACTTAATTTAGAATAATTGATATTTCATGCTATTTTAATGGCTATAATGCAATAAAATACAAATTTCTGTCTCAAATAAATGTATCTTCCAGGTTTTTTTGGGAAAGACAAAGAAGTTTCTGAGTAACAAAACAAAATGTTACATTTCTTGAGACACACTTGATCCGCTGATGCTGTTTTTCAGAACTGAAGTGTATGTGTGTGTGTGTGTGTGTGTGAGCTGATGGCAGATGGACATATTGACAGAAGGGTGAATTCATGGACACTCAGTGACCTGTCAGGGTGAAGGAGACTCAGAGCGGGACACTTCACCTGAGACTGAACACATCCAGGTAAACCAGCTGGATCTGTTTCTGTTCATATGAACAGGTCAGATATTTCTACCGTCCTGTCATTCTTCATTCATTATGGATTAAACTCATATGGTTCATTTGTCCGTCTGATGTCTGAGTTCTTCCATTATGAGTGACCCCTGTGCTTGACCCCAGGTGTCTGACCCTCACCTGCTCTCGGTCACTTTCGGCTGGTCACTGGGGTCAGAGGTCAGAGTTCACTGCCTGATCCTCAGTGATGAGACCCTCAACATAAGGAGCAGACAGATGTAAATGATTTTAAAATGGTCTCATTGAAGCGGCTTGCTAATATAAGAGCTGTTGTGAGGATTTCTAGATCTGCAGAATTTCATCCGTTTAGTCTTTTCTTTACTCTGATGTTTCATTAGACACTAACAAATGCATCTGGGTGGTTTTAGATGCAGTTCCCATCGCTGCACAGATCACTTCGATTTTCACTGCATGTTCATTGAGCTAATCACTTCGCGATCACTGCGACAATTTTGATCATGGCACAATCAGCACAATCACTGTGATGATAACTGCAGTGATCACTGTGACGATCACTGCATGATCACTGTGACGATCACTGCATGATCACTGTGATAATAACCGTGACGATCACTGTGATGATCACTGCACAATCACTGAAACGATCACTGCACAATCACTACATGATCACTGCACAATCACTGAAACGATCACTGCACAATCACTACATGATCACTGCACAATCACTGGAACGATCACTGCACAATCACTACATGATCACTGCACAATCACTGTGAAACTCACTGCATCATCACTGCACAATCACTGTGACAATAACTGCAACAACTGCAACGATCACTGGGACAACCACTGCACAATCACTACATGATCACTGTGAAACTCACTGCACAATCACTGTGACGATAACTGCAACAATAACTGCAACAATCACTGGCACAACCACTGTGACAATAACTGCGACAATCACTGTACAATCACTGGAACGATCACTGCACAATCACTACATGATCACTGCACCCACAGTTGTGGGTCATTTTGTAGCTGTTATTAAAAGAGTCTCATTTGAGATTTACTTGCCGATGTTATATTAACACAGGCGTTATATAACACACAGGCGTGTGTTCATCTAATTTTTGTCATTCAGCTCTAGACAATCATCATTTTGTCACTGTTTTTATGTATTGCTTTGACAATCATCAGTTGGTATGTAAATTAGTCCAGGATTCGGAGCATGTATTGTCTCTTTAGGATCGCAGGGAATGACTATAAATCACTTGAACAGAAAAGAAATAGTAGCAGGTTCATCACTCGCTGACCCGTTTCACATTATGTCATCAAAATGTGCCTGTGGGAATATTAAATGGTATAATGATCAATAAATGAACATCAGCAGGTCTAAACACAGTTCCGGCATCTAAACATCAGAATGTGCAGCCGCAGGGACGAAAATCAACCACTGAGTTAACAGGCTGAAACACATTAGTCAAACAAATTAGTATTTGGATCAATAAGACAAAACGACACAGTGCTCGACCAATCACAAGCTTCACACGGCTCTTTCACAGAATCACCAGCAACATCTGAAGCTCCGTCGAGTTCATAAATGACAATAATAAACCATCAGTTTTCATTCAGGTCTGATTGTGGCGTAGTTATTGATCCGGATGCTGCTAAAAGCTCGCGTCACGTGACCAAATCATACTGTCAATCATTTCATCACCTTCAACTTTGACCCCACAGATGAATCCAGTTAATGTGGGTCACATGATGACTGATGTCGAACGTGCTTTGAGTTTTGAGCTGAGAACATCTTTATTGCATAAAAAGATCATTAGATTTAATCTTGTAGGTGAAATCCGTCTCAAAACACAACGACCAACCAGCAGCCCGTTTGTGTTTCGACTGGAGGTGATAATTCAGGAGCGTTTGAATGCTTTTCTCACTTTCACATCCACTGTTTTTGCCCTGGGATCGTCTTTCCCTTCGAAAACGAAGCAATAAAGCGTACCATTGCTGTTGAGTGTTCAATCTGAGTCTAAAATCAACAATATCTCAGTGGCTTCTGGTCTCGAGGTCGAGGCGTGTATGTGGGTCGTGCGTGTCGATGACGTGCTCGTGTGTCGTGAGAAACGCTCCGAGGCTTCACATGTTACTTTAGAAGCATGAGATCATAGCAGACTCTTTCTGATCATACAAAGCAAGTGAAACGTTTGTTCCTGATGTCCTGAAAGCTTCTGTGAGATCTTGACCTGAAGTGCTTCACACCAGGATATAATAAACAGACACTGATTATGGTTTCCTGTATTTTAAAGGTGCGGCACATGAGAGGACTCAGGAGTGAGTGTGAGGACAGACTCATGAAAGGGCAACAAACACTTACATCAGTTAAATATGGCACAGTAATATCTGATCTGTGTGAGGAGGTGTTTGTCAAATTATCGAGGAATTAAAAGTCTGATTGTCTGTAACTGATATTTGTGGCCTGGTTTCAGTTTCGCCTGCAGGAACGGAGGAACTCGACACTCAAACGAAGTGGCACATTAGTTCAGCTAAACTAACCATGAGTGCTTATTACATTTATTCTACTCAATTTATTATTTTAAATCTATTTGTTTACTTAATTAATTAGTATCTTACATATTTTGTACACTGCCTTTCTCTGAACTTTCCCCTGGAGACGCCATGTTTAGAGCGTGATGTTGGCGCTGATGTGACTCGATTCCAATGTCGAACCCACTTCACTGTGAGCCGGTATTGGAGCAGGATCGAGACATTCATTACGAGATTCGCCTCGGCACTGCAGCAGCCGGACAAGGAAGTCAATTTTCCAATTTAGCAAACTCAAAGATGACAGGAAACGGCGCAATTTAGTACCGTCAGTGCAGATGAGGGTAATTATCTCTAAAATCAACGCCATTTCATATGAAGCTCAAGTCATAATAATGAGAGCGATGGAGTCATTACTGTTAATTAGAGGAATTAGTAACATCATTTAACAAACACACAAATAATGTTTAGGATATTGAAGCAGCAGCCGAAGCCATTAGACAGAAGCAAAGCTTTTTAATGCAATAATTGCATGTTCTACACAATCTCTGGAATGGGTGTGTGTGTGTGTCTCGAGTCGAGTCGAGCAGCTGTACACAAGAACAATCTGCCCGTCCACTCAGTTAACAAACAAAAGCGTTTCTGTCTGTGGATTTGATTGGTTTTCATGCTTCTAATATTTATGAATTCATTAAACTGTCACAATTTAAAGAATTAATGTTGTCATCACATGCTATCAGAATTATTGTGAATACGAGTTTTCTAGTCGGAAATTGGACATGAACGCCCTCTCCCAGTATTTACTACTGGAAAAATCAGAGATAGTTGGGCATGCGATAAACTTTGAACATGGAAGTGGGGAGAATGATTGCTTCTGTGACTGCTATTCTTTAGCAGTCTGAGTTTCATGGTCTAAGTTTCCTAGTCGGAATGTTCTGGTCGGAAATTCCTAGTTGGAAATTTCTAGTCGGAAATTCCAAGTCTGAGTTTCCTAGTTGAAAATTCCTAGTTGGAGTGTCCTAGTCGGAAATTAATAGTCAGAAATTCCTAGTTGGAGTTTCGAAGTTGGAAAATGGACATGAAATTGGACATGCCCTCTCAAGTCATATTTAATACTGGGAATGTCGAGATAATTTTGATGCCTGAGTTTCTGATTTGGGCATACCATAAACTTTAAACATGGCGGTAAGGAGAATGATTGCTGCTGTGACTGGAATTTTTCATTAGTTGTACCACAGCAGCTACATCACCTTGTCATTAAAGCAGTGCATATTTACATATATGAATAATCAATTGAAGCATGTTGTATGTTTTACACACAGTGATGCTGCTTACATATGCTATCAGAATTATTGTAAATACGAGTTTCCAAATCCAAGTTTCCTAGTTGGAAATTCCTAGTCTGACTTTCATAGTTGGAAATTCCAAGTCGGAAATTCCTAGTTGGAGTTTCATAGTTGGAGTGTCCTAGTTGGAAATTACTAGTCGGAAATTCCTAGTTGGAAATTCCTAGTCTGAAATTGGACATGAATGCCCTCTCAAGTCATATTTACTACTGGGAAACTCAGAGATAATTTTGATGCCAGAGTTTCTGAGTTGGGCATGCCATAAACTTTAAACATGGCGGTGGGGAGAATGATTGCTTCTGTGACTGGTATTCTTTACCAGTCTGAGTTTCCTGGTCTAAGTTTCCTAGTTGGAGTGTTCTGGTCGGAAATTCCTAGTTGGAAATTTCTAGTCGGAAATTCCTAGTTGGAAATTTCTAGTCGGTAATTCCTAGTTGGAAATTCCAAGTCTGAGTTTCCTAGTTGAAAATTCCTAGTCTGAGATTCCTAGTTGGAGTGTCCTAGTCAGAAATTCCTAGTCGGAAATTAATAGTCAGAAATTCCTAGTTGGAGTTCCCTAGTTGGAAATTGGACATAAATGCCCTCTCAAGTCGTATTTACTACTGGGAAACTCAGAGATAATTTTGATGCCAGAGTTTCTGAGTTGGGCATGCCATAAATTTTAAACATGGCAGTGGGGAGAATGATTGCTGCTGTGACTGGTATTCTTTATTAGTTTTATCACAGCAGCTACATCACCTTGTCTTTTCATTAAAGTATTACATATTTACATATATGAATAATCATTTGAAGCATATTATGTTTTATACATAGTGATGCTGCCTTCACTTGCTATCAGAATTATTGTAAATACGAGTTTCTGAGTCGGCAATTCAGAGTCGCAGTTTCCAAGTCGGAAATTTAGAGTCGCCGTTTTCTTGTTGGAGTTTCCCAGTTGGAAATTCCTAGTCAGAAATTCCAATTCAGAGTTTTCTAGTCAGAAATTGGACACAAATGCTCTCTCAAGTCGTATTTACTACTGGGAAACTCAGAGACATTTTTGATACCAGAGCGTCCGACTTGAGAGCAGTTGCTCTTGCTGCTGTGACTAGTATTCTTCATTCATTTTTCCACAGCAGCTACATTGCCTTGTCTTGTCATTAAAGCAGTACATATTTACATTTATACAACAGTTCTTTCTTGTTCTCAATCTGATTGGCTGAGAACAATGCAATATAATATTATGGCCTTCACGTACTATCGGAATTATCATAAACAAGTTTCCTAGTTGGAAATTCTTAGTTGGAGTTTCCTAGTCGGAAATTCAGAGTCAGTTTCCTAGTCAAGTAGTGGATATTTACATATATGAATAACCATTTGAAGCTTATTGAATGGTTTATTCCAGAATTCCAGATTTGTCAGCAAGCTATCTAGATAGCATGGTGAATGTTTCTATAGTTGTCAACGAATGAGACACTACATTTTATTCAAAATTAAATATCTTTAATACATTTTGGCGTTAATATTTCCTCAAGAAACAGGCAAGAATAAACCTGGTGTCCACCACGATTGCTATTCTTTCCAACAACAAAGCACTTGAACGTGTCAAGCTCATAATCACAACTTCAGATATATTAAATTTGAGGATGGTGGTGATCATATTTAGGGGCCCATGGCTCTAAAGTGTGTCTGAGTTTGATGTCCGTCTCTTATAGTAGATTCAGCTGAGTGTGATCCTCATGTAATTCAGATGAATGTGAGTGTTGTCAGAGCTGCTGTTACTGTAGACATACAAAACAGATCAACTACCGTCACTGAGAAGAAGCTCATGCTGAGCAAGTTCAAGTTAACATGTTTGCAGCTACAATCTGAATAAGAACACGGCTGGTTTAATGCATGTTTAACGCCAAAAACATGACACTGATTCCAAACTTCTATCATGAAAAATGACACTGACACTCAGTGAATAAAAGGATGTTTTACTGTTTCTTAAAACATAGAAATACACACACTGAAGAGCAGAACACATACAATTAGAAATATAAACATTTATTCAATTAAACACAAAGACAGAATACAGAGACAGACAGACAGACATGATGAAAGGTGTTTTGTGTTGAACAGGTGGCAGCAGTAAGTATAACGAGGATGAATCTCTGCAGGACTCACGTGGATCTGTGAACACAAGAGCACAAACATCACATCAGTCTCTCATCGCATCACAAGCGTAAACAGGACCGAAACATTCAGCGTTCGACAGAAACACCTGCTCACCTGTCAGTCAAACACTGATGAACGAAAAGAAATAACCACTTGATCAATATATCCCTATATCTGAAAAAGCCGCACATGTACATGCACAGACTTCAGTGTGCCTGTCACACACACAGCTGGAGTCAGACGCTCCTATCGATCACCGCAGGAAATTCAATCGGAGCTTCTGCTAAACCTCTTTCTGATGACATTACTGGAGAAACAGACACTGCTGAATGTTTGTCTATAAAGAGCTGAATGATCACGCAGTGTTTGATGTCAAACACACGACGTCAAAACTCATCTACTTTGTGGTTTCCAAACAATATTCACAGGTGGAAAGAGCGGCCCAGACTTCAACTGGTTTATGAGATGTATCTGAAAGGATCAAAGCAGGTCAAAGGTCAGACTCACTTGGGTTTGGTCTCGGCATCTGTGACCTGGCGGATGTAGACGGCGTCGGCGGGGTGAGAAATGTCTCCCTGCTCCTGCATGTACGAGGAGGCGATGGCCAGCAGGGATCCGTCCATACTGAATGCCAGAGATGCGATGCTGGTCGGGTAACGGTGGAACTGACACAAACGCTTCTTGTTGAACGGATCCCAAATGTTCACGAAGCCGTCGGAACCGCCTGTGCACAAACACAAACAAGAATCAGAGTCTCACAATTCGTCTTTGTTTGACCTTTTTTCCCCAATGAAAATTGGGAAAGTGTTTATTTTACATTCTATTCACTTCAATGACGTCAAAGTAACGTCCATATGGCAGTGATACACAAATATAATGTCATGTGGTCAGTTAATGTCATGTATTCAGTTACGCAGACACAATAAATGTGTTTGCAATTACAACTCTTGCTCATAATGATTACAATATAAGAATAATCTTACAATATTGAGACTTCTAGAATATCTGTAAATCATTATTTCGCTTTTTGTGTTCGCCAATACATTTTGAACGCTCCAGTGATGAAATAAATTGATCAAATTTTTAAATTTCATGTGGTCTGTGTGTGAATATGGTTTCGCCTCTCCAGCACAATATAATGATTGTTTTCAAACAGGTTTCCCATCATCCATTGGTCAGATGAACCTCCGGAACCGAATACAGATATGATCTAAATTGATTAAAAGCTTCAAATTAAGTGTTTCTCAATAAGAAAGCCATTCTTCATGTAATGATAAGGTGCAGGAGTGTGAGTGCGCAGTCGGTACCGGTGGCAAACGTGTTGTGGACGCTGTGGAAGGAGATGGCGTTGACCGGATACACCTGCTCGATGCCGTTCTCTTTCAGTCTGTGGCACTTGAAGGCGTATTTCTTCTTCTGCACCTCCAGACTGGGGTCCAGATACTCCACCGCGACTCGGCCCTCGATGGAGCTCAACACGTAACCCTGAAACACAGCAGGAGCCGCGCGACAGACGCCAGTTTAACAGAGCGCTCACGTTAAACGTTGCATTGATAAGAAAAATACAGAGAGATTTCTGTCTCACTACACTGAAACATATTTGGTGTAGAAACAATTTTCACTCAATAATTGATAGTATATTTCACAAATAATTACAAAGAAACAGCAAGTAACACTGAATCAAATGTTAAATTTCAAAAACTGAAATATTTTCTTGTAAAACGTATTCCGATGATCTTTGTTAAATTTACAACTTCAAAAAATCTTTTTTTTTTTTACAATGTCTTTCCTTGGAATAACAGCCATGAAGTATAAAATCTGATGAGAATTGACCGTCGTGAATCAAACTGTTAGGAGTGTCACATTTAGATTCAATTATATAAAACAGATAGTTAGGGACTTCATGGTTAAATAAAACACAAACATGAAGGTCGTGAGCGACAACATTTCACAGCCGTCTGTCTTTGTTTCACCTGTTTGTTGGGGAACGCTCGTATGCAGCGCGTCTGGTATTTCAGGCTGGATTCTCGTCTCTGCTGCACATATCCCATGTTCCTCAAATCCCACACGAGCACGCGCCGCCCCGCCGTCCCCACGATCAGCCGGTCTCCGGCCACCGACAGCGTGTAGACCTGAAACACAGCCAGCCATCGCATCAGACGCCGCTCACCCGACAGAACCACATGACTCCCTCACGACTCCTCACTACCTTCTCCGGCTGCGTGAAGGTCCCGGCGTTGCAGGGCGTTCTGGGATCCCACAGCCGCACGGACATATCCCAGCTGCCCGTGACCATGACGTTCACCTCCGGACAGTATTCCACACAGCGAATAGGAGCATCGTGAGTCCCGACGATCGTGTCTGAGGAAGAGCCGTTACAAACAACAATCATGATCCTTTGTTTACTTAAAGTGATAGTTCACTCAAAAATGAAAATGATCCCATGATTTACTCACCCTCAAGCCATCACAGATGTATATGATTATCTTCTTTCAGACGAACACAATTGGAGTTATATTAAAAAATATCCTGGCTCTTACAAGCTTTATAATGGGGTCGAGATTTTGAAGCCCAAAAGTGCATCAATCCATCATAAAAGTAATTCATACGACTCCAGAGAGTTAATAAAGACCTTCTGAAGCAAAACGATGGGTTTTTTTAAGAAAAACTTCATGGTACTTAAGACGTCGTTAAAGCAGTCGACGTGACTGCAGTGGTTCAACCTTTATTTTATGAAGCGACGAGAATACTTTTTGTGCGCAAAAACAAAACAAAAATAATGACTTTATTCAACAATCTCTTCTCTTCCCTGTCATTATCCTCACACTGTGTCTTATACAGACGCGATGCGATAAGGTTCCAACGACAAACAATTTGTCTGTCCACACCAGACGCGACGCGACTATGAGAAGCGATAAAGTCAATCAAAAATCACAGCCAATCAGAAGAGCGCATGGGCGGGCTCTCTCTGCAAGCTCCCGGCACACACAACGAAATTGATAAGTACGTAATCAAATTCATAAATATTACACCATTTTAACATTTATCTTTTGTCATAGAATACACTTGTTTGTTCACAATGAGTTGACAGTTTGAACGTTCTTGTGTCCTTTTATTTATTTTGAAGATCTGAGGTGAATTGTTCATTGTTGCTTTCAGTACGGCTATAAAAGACACACAAAATGATATTCTAACTCACATTAGATGCTTTTAACATTAAATAAAGCATATAAACAGTACCTGAGATTATCATTGGCATACTTTGTGTTGTATTCCACAGAGAAATAGAAACCGTTTCTAAAATAGAATCGTCACGTGTCGCGGCTAGTTAGAACAAAAACTCAGATTAACATGGAAAAGATACCTTTTATCATGTGTCGCGTCTGGTTAGGACACAGTGTTACGCAGGTGACGCAGTGAAGGCTTCCGTGTTTACGTCCGAATGCCGGCTCAGTATTGGCCAAAGCTGATCACGTGATCAGCACGACGCATGCGTGTGATGCTGACGCAGGAGCCGGCCAATAATGAGTCGGCGTTCTGACGTAGAACCTGGAAGCGCTGGATGTAAACAACGTATGAGAATGACACAGAAGAGAAGAGATTGTTGAATAAAGTCGTTATTTTTGTTTTGTTTTTGCGCACAAAAAGTATTCTCGTCTCTTCATAACATTAAGGTTGAACCACTGCAGTCACATGACTGTTTTAACGATGTCTTTAGTACCTTTCTGGACCTTGAAAGTGTTGATTATATTGGTGTCTATGGACGAGTCTCGGATTTCATCAAAAATATCTTAATTTGTGTTCTGAAGATGAACGAAGGTCTTACGGGTGTGGAACGACATGAGGGTGAGTAATTAATGACAGAAATTTAATTTTTGGGTGAACTAACCCTTTAAACTCACCCTGATCTGTGTTGAGATCATGAGTCTTCAGCTGGTTGTCCAGACCGCCGCTCCACGCGTGAGTCGGATCCTGTCGAAACAGCAGCAAACAAAGAGTTAAAGCACAAAGACAAACGCAAACGTGATTTTCCAGGATTTCTGCCGCACTCACATAGAAAGCGCAGTCCAGCACCGGCGCCAGATGCTGATACTTCATCCTCATGCTGTTTGCGCTGACATCATACAGACGGACCGTACAGTCCCACGACGACACCAGCAGGAACTGAGCTGAGGCCGGGCTGAACTTGACGGCGGAGACGCTGTCGTCCGGCCCCTGGGTCAGCTTGAACTCGTTGGCTCCGGTCATCTGAACACATTACTGACTGTTTTAAGACCCTCATCATCGCTAGTACAAACTGTATACATTTTTTTGTTCTGCTATAGATATTTGGGAGCATGTTTGTAATCGCCCCCAATTGACTACCATAGTACTATGTAAGTCAATGGGGGGCGAGATCTGCTTGGTTACAAACATTCTTCCAAATATCTTCCTTTTTGTACAGTAGAACAAAGAAATTTATACAGGTTTGGAACAACTTGAGGGGGAGTAAATGATGACACTTTTCATTTTTTGGGTGAGCTATCCCTTTAAGACTAGTCCCAGACTAAAATGCATGTTTTAACTGAAAGCGACTCATTGACATGTCTTAAAATGTCAGTGCCATTGTTTTGAAAACTCAAACTAAGACCGAAAGTAATAATAACGAAACTCAAATAAGTTTACATTACATTCTAAAGACTGTATGTATTTAAACTCTAAACTCTGTCAGATTTCGCGTGAATGAAGCACTGCGCAGTCGATAAAGACTGACTGTAATCGTCAGTGTTTATTCAGAGCTTAAACTCCCGCTGTGAAATGCGAGTAAAACTCTCTGAAATACAGTCAATGTTTTATATTATCGGAAATGTGTGTTAAAATAAGCAGAATGTCCGTTAATTCTCACCGCGCTGCTCTGATCTGCTCCTGTTCTGCCGCTCATCGGCGCTCTACTCTGATTGGATGCGTTCACAACAGAGCTCTACACTCATTGGTCCGTTTCAAAACTCCCTCTAATGTTCTCCAGTGATGATTGGTTGCAAGGATGAACTTCCGGAAACACGAAAGAACAAAATACCGCGAGATGTTGCGTATTTCCGCTTGTTGAATCAAAGCTGTATGCTTTTTCTATTCTTTTAATTACTTTCGAAATATGATCAAGGCCAGTATCACCGACTAAATCATGTTAATTTTGAAAAATATGTGTTAAATTTAAAGTACAAAATGAGGATTCATTGCATTTTAACGTTATATATGATGTATTAAAATGATGATATCATTGTCAGGGGAATTTTCCAGCAGCTGGGATTCTTCAACATGACAGAGAATTATAGGCCTATTCAAATAAATCAAATAAAGGCGTATGCTCTATTCCTTTTATTAAGAAATATTTCATTTTTCATGTGCGTCATGTACCTGATTATAGTATTATCAACTGCTGTGATTTCTTGATGATTGACTTTATTTAACAATAATAAGTTCAGATCCAGATTTTGTTGTTCGGGTGAGTGGAAAACTGATGTCATCATAACAGAGAAACATTTATTTTCTTAAAGATTAAAGCACATATTTGTGACTGCAGACACAATTTAAACATTTAAAATGTTTTGAGAAATATTTAAACAAACATTCAAATATATTACAGAAATTTAACCAGAAACATCGAAATTCAGAGCTGCTCAGGAAGCGCGGGAAAACACCCGATTCGTTTCTTCATCCGCGTTTCTGTGGATCTCTCCACCTCTTCATCATCTTCATCTTCATCTCCTCTGCACTCGCTTTTGTCCTGTTTGAAGCAAACATATACTCGTTTTCGTGAAAATATCTTAAAGATGTAAAACACACGTCATACCCGAGAATCCAAATTCAACAATAAACTATGCTTAAAAATGAGTAGTTGCTGACGAGCTTCACAAATAATCAGTTATTAATTATGAATCAGTTATCAGACTTTACTGTCTGAGTTTTCTGAGCAGAACGAGCTGATGATGGTTAAAAAACAACCTCTTATTTGGCCTTTACTCCTTGAAAATATGAATAATACGTTCCCGGAGTTCGAAAGATGATCCGGTGTCACTCCAGCCAATCTGAACGCGTGGCTCATAAGTCTGGGAGATTAATTTTCTTTTCATTAATATCGACAGATTAGAAAATGCAGCTGCTTCGTGATATTATTGCATATTAGGCTATCAAGGGAATGATTAGACTCTTATTGTGTGCTTAATTGTATATATATTATATAAGATTTTAATATTTTAGCTTGAGAATATTTCCTATTCACGAATTTCCACGAAAATATAAACAAATATAACATTGTGCACTGATGGCTATAGAAATATTAGCCTATTTTACGCGCGATACTGTTGGAAAACGTTGATCATATAGAATCAAACACAACACTCCTAAAAATAAAGGTTATTTATTGGCATCGATGGTTCAGTGAAGAACCTTTAACATCCATTGAATCTTTCCGTTGCACAAAAGGAAAGTGATGCATCGCTGTGTTGAAATCTTTATTTTTAAGAGTGAATAATTTGCGGGTTTTTTATAATGCTTCAGATGTTCTCCTGCATTAAATACTGTTTAAAACATTATTTTTTTGGCGCCAGCAACATATAGCCTAGCTATTTTAATAAACGTGATCTGAGCTGATGACTAAAATTCAATATTTTGCATTTTTTAAAGGTTAATTTCCGTGTAAAATACCCTAGGCTATATGTCATAAAAACACAGACTGATGATGATTGTTGTTTTCATCTAAAGGTAAATAAAGAACAATAATGATGCTGCTTCACGACAAAAATAACTGAGTTTATAATGACAACAGAAGCGCTTTATTTAGCCTGACTTCATCTAAACACATTCAGTGATGAACATTTATTTATGATCATATAAAAACTGTCGGAAATCCTCTAAAATCCCCAGACAAGCTCATTGAGCAATTAAACACAATAATTCATAATTCATCATTTCCGACGTTTTCAGACAATAAAATATTTACTAGTGCATGTGAAGATTCACACTGACAAATACAGTCAATAACAATTGATTTCAGTAGTCTGGAAATCCTGAAATGAAAATCTGCATGTCCTCTTTTAAATGTTACAACGTGATTAAAAATACACCGGAAAACAAAAACAAAAACGTTGTTTTCCCAACATTTCCCCTTGAAATGATGAAACAAAATTTTTCCTCTGCGGCTGACAACACACTGTTTATGGAAAAATAATAACAGCCTTATATACAAAATATCTTTTCAGTTCTGCTCGAGAACTCCCGTTAAAACTCAGGTGTTTGTGCAGGTGTGTCACTCTTTCGACAGGTAAGTTAGTTTGAGGTTGAGTCTCTCTGGTCCTCACACGGGTCTGATCAGGGAATGCGGGTAGTAAAGTGCGTGCGTGAAGGTAAGCCCCGCGGCGCGCGCGCTCTCCGCGTGCTCGTGGTACAGGATAGGCACGCGCACGATCCTCTGCGCGTGACTGAGGTTCGCGGCCTCCAGTTCGGCGGCGATCTGCCGCTTCCACTTATTCCGCCGGTTCTGGAACCAGATCTTCACCTGCGTCTCGGTCAGGCGGAGCGACGCGGCGAGTCCGGCGCGTTCCGAGCTGCTCAGGTAGCGCTTCATGTCGAAGGTGGACTCGAGCTGGAACACCTGTGCGCGGGAAAACACGGTGCGGGTCTTTTTCTTGCGGCAAAGTTTCTTCTGAGAGCTTTCCTCCGTCTTCTGCTCGTCCGAGTCACTTTCCTCCAGAAGAACGTCATCATCCTCGTCTTTGGGATCCGGATCATCCGCTTCTGATTTCAGCGCTTCTGTCGAGTCTCGGATTCGATCTGAAACAAACATACAAATATTACACATTAAAATAAGAGTTTGAGCAGTTTAACGTGAATCTACACTCGAAAAAACACTGGGTTAAAAACAACCCAAGTTGGGTTGAAAAATGTACAAACCCAGCGATTGGGTTAAATGTTTGCCCAACCTGCTGGGTAGTTTTATTTAACTCAACTATTGTTTAAAAATTACTGTATTGCTTGTTTAAAATTAACCCAAATATTGGGAATTAACATTTAGCCTATTAATATGTTTAATAAATGAACATTTAGGCTATTAATAAGTTTAATTAATAATTAAACAATAAACATTTATTAAATTGCTTATTAATAAATGTTGACATTTTGATTATTATTATTGCCTCTAGTAATTATGAGTCTGATTTTTAATTTCCAACATATTTTTGGTTCATTTTAAACAAGCAATACAATAATTTTTAAACAATATTTGGGGTAAATAAAACTGCCCAGCAGGTTGGTCAAACATTTAACCCAACCGCTGGGTTAAAACAACCCAATCGCTGGGTTTGTACATTTTCAACCCAACTTGGGTTGTTTTTAACCCAGCATTTTTTTAATAACCAGAATAATACACTCTTAAAAAATAAAGGCGTTTTTCGCAGTGATGTCATTGAAGGAGCATTTTTGGTTCACAAAAAAACATTTTTTCTTTTTTTTTTTTGTAGGTTTTGAAGATTTTATTATCTAAAGAACATTTTTCCACTATAAAGAACCTTTTTCTATGGATGTTAAAGGTTCGATGCCAAAGAAAAATAAATAAATAATTAAATTAGTTTGAGCAGTAAAACTAATGCTGGTCTCACTCTCACCCGCGGGTGTGTTCGGGTGTCCGGTGACTCCGGTCGGGCAGCACCAGGATCCGAACCGCAGGAAACTGAGATCCGGAACTCTGGAGAGGGAGAGACTCATGTGAGCTCTGGGTTTGTCGGGTTTGTTCAGCAGGTTCTTGATAGAAAACGGAGAATCTTTGACGACTTGTGTTTTTTCCTCCATCGGTGAAACTGAATGTCACTGATGATGATGATGATGATGAAGATGAAGAAAGTTACTCCAGTCCGAACGGAGAATCACCGCAGCTCTGATCCACATGCGGAGAAATGACGCCGAATCAAGCACTGACTGGAAGTAAATGATGGAAATCAAAAGGTAAAGACAGAGAGAGAGAGAGAGAGAGAGAGAGAGAGAGGTGCGCGCGCGCATCTTCCATAACAACTCATCTACATTTCCTGCTAACAAAATTTTATAAGGCTTTTATAAGATTGGGCATGGATGAAAAGTCAGTTCTTCCCAAAAATATGGTTTAATAATAATCAAATCAAATAAAATGTAAAATTAAAAAAAGCGCGGAATGTAAAGTGTATAAAAACTTAAAACCTTTATTTTGATTAACGTATATTGTATAAATAATAAAAACACGACACTTGCACTAGCTGACTTGCATTAAAATATCGATGAAATATATTGATTAAATATAATAGTTCAACAGTTATCTCAGTGTTTTTGTGAGAGCAAAACTCATAAAATCTATTCTAACTTAAAGGGTTAGTTCACCCAAAAATTAAATTTCTGTCATTAATTACTCACCCTCATGTCGTTCCACACCCGTAAGACTTTCGTTCATCTTCAGAACACAAATTAAGATATTTTTGATGAAATCCGAGACTCGTCCATAGACAGCAATATAATCAACACTTTCAAGGTCCAGAAAGGTACTAAAGACATCGTTAAAACAGTCATGTGACTGCAGTGGTTCAACCTTAATGTTATGAAGAGACGAGAATACTTTTTGTGCGCAAAAACAAAACAAAAATAACCACTTTATTCAACAATCTCTTCCCTGTCATTATCCTTACGCAGGTGACGCAGTAAAGGCTTCCGTGTTTACGTCCGAATGCCGGCTCGGTATTGGCCAAAGCGGATCACGTGATCAGCACGACGCATGCGTGTGATGCTGATGCAGGAGTCGGCGTTCTGACGTAGAACCTGGAAGCGCTGGACGTAAACAACGTATGAGAATGACACAGAAGAGAAGAGTTTGTTGAATAAAGTCGCTATTTTTGTTTTGTTTTTGCGCACAAAAAGTATTCTCGTCTCTTCATAACATTAAGGTTGAACCACTGCAGTCACATGACTGTTTTAGTACCTTTCTGGACCTTGAAAGTGTTGATTATTTTGCTGTCTATGGATGAGTCATAAACCTCTCGGATTTCATCAAAAAGATCTTAATTTGTGTTCTGAAGATGAACGAAGGTCTTACGGGTTTGGAACGACATGAGGGTGAGGAATTAATGACAGAAATTTAATTTTTGGGTGAACTAACCCTTTAAAAGGTTTTTTAAGCAGAAGTTTGAAACAAAAAAACAGGGAAAACAAACTTTCTTGACTGATACTGAGGCAACTATATCCCTATTTTATAAATATAAGACTCATTTATGTTATTTGTAATATTTTATCTGCACAAAATAGATGGACCATGTTCCTTCTTTTATGTGCAGTGCGGATGTGTAAACGAGCAGCGCCATCCAGCGGCCGGACGCCGCATGCGCAGAAACAGACTGAGGGATCGAGGAATGAGACCACGTGAGACCACCGGTCCTGCGCTGCCACCTGCTGCTCGAAACAGACACACACACACACACACACACACACACACACCTGGATAATCTAATAACCATTTAGAGAATTAGCTAGAAAATTATTAATGCAATATAATTATTTATGTTTGTTTATTTATTTATTTTTTACACCTGAAGGCAGTTATTTATCAAAGATAACTCAATTGAGTTAGAAACTTATTATTGCGAATGACCTTTGAAATATGACTTTGGCGACACCAAGTGGTGAAAGCAAGCGCTGCACATCCAAAAGTATATTAAATTAATAACATTTGTTAAATTATTTATTTTTCCATTCAAATGTATAGGACGTGTGTAAGGCATTTTAAAAGGGAAAATATTAATTAATTTTCTGGATAGAATTAGATCTAAAAAGGATTTTACAGCCAAAGATAAAGATAATCTTGTCTTCAGTTCTTCAGAAAATCATGTCCTTGTGCTTTTAAGTCCTAGAAATCAATGTGTTGATCTGAAGAACTTCATGAACATTTTTTTCAATCTCCAAAGATCAATATAGATGTTTTATTTTTAATTTTTTCCTTAAAAGTTTCTATTTATTTGTTACTTGAATTTTATTTATTTTAGTATGCCAGTATTCTTTGCATAGAATAGTCTGTGTCACATGATGGTTCGAATGAAACACAATCAAACAGAATTTATAAAACATTCTTTTATAACAAAACACATCCGTGAGGAATAGATTTACACAGCTGGTCTTTTATAAAGCATCTCACATAGTCAAAACACAGGAAAAGACCTGAGGACATTTGACACAAAATTGTGCAAAGTGTTTCGATTTCAGCAAAACAGATGCAATACAAAATAGTGTTTCATCATTTCATAATAAAATCTGTTTTTGATATAAACACAGGCAGGGACACATCATCACAAACAGGCATAAATGCATATTCTCTTAAATATGTAGAACTTTGTTATTAATTAATAATATCAATTCAATGCAAACAGAAATTCTGCTTAATTCAATCATTGTACAGCAAAGCAGGAAAATGCATATTTTCTGTCATATATGCTCAGAGATTGGCAATATTTAATTTGTGCATAATATTCTCAGTTTAGATCCTGATATTCAAATGCAGCATAAGAAAATCCAGGAAGGTGTTAAAGAAGAAACAAACACCTGCTGTTCTTCAGCATCATGTGAACAGGCACAGAGAAACGCTCACTGACGATATATGGATATTAAACACTAGATTGATCTATTCCTCATTTAATAGTCCTCATTTAAATAATTCATGCGCAGAATAAAGGGGCGGGGCCTGGTTGAGTTAGTTAGTAGTGTGTTGAAACTGGCGCTTATGGTAAGGGGCGGGACATTTCCCAAACACCAATCACAACACACTGCTCCAGCCGACCAATCAGAGCACATTGTGCTTTTCAGAAGGAGGGGCTTCATAGAGACAGGAACTAAACAGAGCGTTACTGACAGACTGGGAAGAGAGGAGCTGAACAATGGAGAATATGAGGAAAATAATCAACATTCAAGCAGGAAAACTTGTTCTAGTACTTTGAGAAAGAGCATAATATGACAAACTACTTTCGGACACAGACTGTGTTTTTAATGGGTCGTTTAAAACTTACTTTGTACAACATCATGGATATATGGAAAAATAAATAAAGCTCCAGTACAGTTCTTCATTGTGATTGTGATGTTTTCCAGACACAGTCTTTGAAGGTTCACCGCGCTTCTGGTGGCATCTCTCTGCCCACTTCAGTACGGTGAAGATCTCGGATCTCTTTTCTCTGTGCTCTAGTTGAACCCGCAGCAGCCTGTCGTCTGTCTCTCCGGCTCCATCACGTCATGAAGGTGAAACCTGGGCTCGACGGGCAGCTGGACCGAGTGTCTCACCAGCTCCCTGTAGAGGACGGATGAAGAATTACACACATCCTGCAACATTTCACATTTGTTTAATGAATGTAATACATTTTCTTTCAGTTTTCAGATTCTGCAAGAATGCTGGAACAAACTCACTTTGCCACAGTCATAAAGGCCTCGTCGACGTTGAGTCCGGTCTTGGCACTGGTCTCCAGGAAAATGACTCCATACTCCTGCCAAAACCATGTTTAAAGGGTTTAAATGTGAATCAAGCGCTAAAATTTGTATATATATATTTATATAATGAATATTTACCAGTAGAGCATAATTAAGAAAGAAAAAACTCAATAATTAAATAAATAAACATTTTTTTCTCCATGTTTTCCATGACTGTGTGAGCTGATATAAGTGTTCATGATCAGAGATGAAAGACTGGAACAGATGGAGCAGGGTGAATGATTCGACTCACTCTGGCGAGCTTCTCTCCGTCCTCACGTCGGATCACTCTGGAGCTGGACATGTCCGACTGAAGAGACACACGTACAGTTACAGTTATGATTTATACAATGTGTGCTCCAATCTCAAAGTCCTCTTACCTTGTTTCCAAGCAACATGATGACCACATCGTCCTGAGCATATTCATGGATCTCAGTAAGCCACGCCTACAACAAAATATCCAACCAATCAGAAGCCTATAATATTATAATCAGACTGAGGAAGTATTTCTCTCTGTTAGATTTTTATTTCAACAAAAATGCGCTTAACATTCAGCTGACTGTAAACCTCAATATTATTATAATTTATTTGTGCATAGACGCTTGAAATGAAATGTTGACTGTAAAAGAGTTCGTACCCTTGTGTTGTCAAAGGATGATTTGCTGGTGATGTCATAGAGCAGGAGAAGCGCTGAAAGATCAACAATACAATGATCATTGAATACATTATGAATACAGTATTCTACAATACATTACAGAGAAAGAGTCGTGATTTCTCACCCTGAGCGTCTCTGTAATATGCATGTGTGACGCTGCGAAATCTCTCCTGTCCTGCCGTGTCCCAGATCTGTGACAGAAACACCATCTGTTGTAATGATCAGTTTGCTTTATGATTCTCATGAACGTGTGTCAGCGTCACTCACCTGTAATTTCACCTTCAGCTCGTCCACTGTAAGAACTTTATTCTGACGAGAGAAAAGCAGTGAATGTGGATCATAACATCTACAATCCTGTTTAAAGTTTATTATTGATATGATATGATTGATTAATGTGGTCAATTACCGTAAATCCGATTCCCACTGTGGCAGAAAAAGATCCAGGGATGAATTTCCCTTGATCAAACTGAACCAGTAGAGAAGTCTTTCCCACTCCGCTGTCTCCCACCAGGATGGTCTACGAGAGGAGAAGAGAGTGTGATTTTACATGCATGTTGTTTTTCAAAATCATAAAAGTTTATTTCTAGGTTTAAATGGAAAAAAATCCCAACTTTGCAATGCTGTCTCAGGCTTTTAGACCCACAGAAGGTGAAAATAAATATTATATAGAAATCATGCACAAACCCTAACCCATCTAACATAAAACACTGAAATCATCATATATCATAACACAATAATCACCATCATCACATATCATAAAACACTGAAATCATATATCATAACATTATAATTACCATAATCACATATCATAAAACACTGAAATCATCATATATCATAACATGATAATCACCATAATCACATATCATAAAACACTGAAATCATCATATATCATAAGACACGATAATCACCATCATCACATACCATAAAACACTGAAATCATCATATATCATAACATTATAATTACATAATCACATATCATAAAACACAGAAATCATCATATAACATGATAATCACCATAATCACATATCATAAAACACAGAAATCATCATATATCATAAGACACGATAATCACCATCATCACATACCATAAAACACTGAAATCATCATATATCATAAGACACAATAATCACCATCATCATATACCATAAAACACTGAAATCATCATATATCATAAGACACGATAATCACCATCATCACATACCATAAAACACTGAAATCATCATATATCATAAGACACGATAATCACCATCATCATATATCATAAAACACTGAAATCATCATATAACATTATAATCATCATCATCACCACATATCATAAAACACTGAAATCATCATATATCATAACATTATAATCACCATAATCACATATCATAAAACAATGAAATCATCATATATCATAACATTATAATCACCATAATCACATATCATAAAACACTGAAATCATCATATATCATAACATGATAATCACCATAATCACATATCATAAAACACTGAAATCATCATATATCATAAGACACGATAATCACCATCATCACATACCATAAAACACTGAAATCATCATATATCATAACATTATAATTACATAATCACATATCATAAAACACAGAAATCATCATATAACATGATAATCACCATAATCACATATCATAAAACACAGAAATCATCATATATCATAAGACACGATAATCACCATCATCACATACCATAAAACACTGAAATCATCATATATCATAAGACACGATAATCACCATCATCACATACCATAAAACACTGAAATCATCATATATCATAAGACACGATAATCACCATCATCATATATCATAAAACACTGAAATCATCATATAACATTATAATCATCATCATCACCACATATCATAAAACACTGAAATCATCATATATCATAAGACACGATAATCACCATCATCATATATCATAAAACACTGAAATCATCATATAACATTATAATCATCATCATCACCACATATCATAAAACACTGAAATCATCATATATCATAACATTATAATCACCATAATCACATCATAAAACACAGAAATCATCATATATCATAACATTATAATCACCATAATCACATATCATAAAACACTGAAATCATCATATATCATAACATTATAATCACCATAATCACATATCATAAAACACTGAAATCATCATATATCATAACATTATAATCACCATAATCACATATCATAAAACACTGAAATCATCATATATCATAACATTATAATCACCATCATCACATATCATAAAACACTGAAATCATCATATATCATAACATTATAATCACCATAATCACATATCATAAAACACTGAAATCATCATATATCATAACATTATAATCACCATAATCACATATCATAAAACACTGAAATCATCATATATCATAACATTATAATCACCATAATCACATATCATAAAACACTAAAATCATCATATATCATAACATTATAATCACCATAATCACATATCATAAAACACTGAAATCATCATATATCATAACATTATAATCACCATAATCACATATCATAAAACACTGAAATCATCATATATCATAACACAATAATCACCAACATCACATATCATAATACAGTGTAATTACCATCATCACATAACACTATAATCATCATAATCACTGACGGATGAACAAAACATTAAATATTGAACAGTAAAGTTTCATGATATTGCAGATTTAAATGAAAACACACAGAAATCATACGATCATCACTGTCTCAGATGAAGAGAGACACTCAGAATACGACATTACTAGAATATTTAGAATCTTTTTAAAGAAATGTCTTGTTTTGTGTATCAGTCTGCGGCCCACGTTGAAACGTCCATCGCTATGTGAAGTCACAGATAAGTGCTGGTGCTGATGGAGGTGTGCTGTTACCATAACAACAGAGTCTGACATAACGCTCAACCCCAACAGGAAGTAATCAGGCAGAAGAAACACAGATGCTTTGGAACTCATCATTCACTCATCAGGAACACGGCTGAATTAGATTTTTATTCAGATGTTTTAGTTTTACTGCGAGTGTCAGAAAACGGTCTCTTGTGGAAGACTGATTGTTGGGATTCAAAAGGAAGGATGAATGAAACACGTGAGTGTGTGTCTTTATTTAGTGAGAAGACTTGTGTCAGTTTTATTCTGTTATGTAACAGGCACTTTAGAATAAACAGAGAATAACAAACCCATCCAGAGACCCAAGGCTAAAACACACACAGCCTCTAGACTACAGCTAGTGTGTGTGTGTGTGTGTGTGTGTGTGTGTTCTACATAAACCACTGTTGCACTAAATACACTAAATACTATACACTATAATCACCATAATAACATATCATAACACACTACAATCACCATCATCACATATCATAAAACTCTATAATCACCATTATCATATAAACTATAATCACCATCACATAACACGATAATCATCATAATCACATATCATAACACACTGAAATCATCATATATCATAACATTATAATCACCATAATCACATATCATAAAACACTGAAATCATCATATATCATAACATTATAATCACCATCATCACATATCATAAAACTCTATAATCACCATTATCATATAAACTATAATCACCATCACATAACATGATAATCATCATAATCACATATCATAACACACTGAAATCATCATATCATAACATTATAATCATCATAATCACATATCATACCACTATAATCACCATCATCACATATCATAACACTGTAATTACCATCATCACATACCATAAAACACAGAAATCATATCATAACACAATAATCACCATAATCACATACCATAAAACAGAAATTATCATATATAACATATGATAATCACCATAATCACATACCATAAAACACTGAAATCATCATATATCATAACACTATAACCACCATAATCACATACCATAAAACACTATAATTACCATCATCACATACATAACACACTATAAATTACCACAATCATAATTCATAACACACTATATTCAGATGCAATGAAACAGGTTACTGCAATCATCATAACCATCATCACATATCATAATACACTGTAATGATCAACACATAACACACTATAATAACCATAATCACACACACTGTAATCACCACCATTAGATATCATAATACACTATAATTCCAATCATCACATATCATGACACTATAATCGCATATCATAACACACTGTGATCACCACAGAGAAGACTCTATTATTGCAGTTATTATCAAATGAGATTTGACTCTTTCAAGATTGTAAGAATCTCTGTGCGACTGACAGTGGAAAATAATTTATCCACAGTGTGTTGCATTATGCCTGAAATCATTAATAAATTAACAAACATCTAGACTCAGCATCACATACAGTACATGAAATGAATATCACAAACACAACGCACATGAATGAACGCCACATCAACACATATTCTCATTTTGTCAAACATCTGGCAGAAATGTCAATATCAAGAAACAAACATTCAGCGGTTGGTTTATTGGTTGATCAATAATTATTACCTTGTGCGTTAAATCCTGATTATAAGCGACGCCCGCTGCGCTGATCTGATCCATCACTGAGCGCTCGCTCTCACGGGGCGCGCTGCGCGTCTCCGCCGATGACGCAACAGCAGAAAATCTACGTCATTTCCACACCAATAAACTCATTATAACGAGCTAACAAACAAACACTGAAAAAATGCAATGTTTTAAAAGCACAGAAATTCATGTAACTAGTTATGACGGCATTATACAATAATTCTACCATATGTTAAACACGTCTTGTTCTTGAGACATTCAATAAAAAAACAGAGAAAAAGAAACACAAAGTGCACAAGACACTGATTAAAAAAATAACCCAGCAAATGGGTTAATGTATAAAACCCAGAAAGCTGGGTAAAAATAACCCAGCATGCGTTCTGTCCAACATTTACCCAATGCTGGGTTGCCAAATAACCCAAACTGGGTTGTTTTTAACCCAGCATTTTTTAGAGTGAAGTTTTATTATTATTAATAATGATAATAACAATAACTGTGACACAAAACACACTAACTGGCTACACTAAATGTTCACAAATTAAATAATAATAATAATAAAATCACAAATGCACAGATGAGTTTTAATGGTGACCACTAGATGACAGTACAGAGTAAAATAATAGCCTTGTTACTGAACACCTAATTTTCAGAAGGACTGTAAATATTAAAGTAAAAGTTCACTCAAAATGTAACATCTACTCATTTATTCACCCAATCTCTCCAAACATAAAAAATGATGAAGAAAAGTTTCAGTTTGTGTAACATTTTTAAATGTTACAACTTGTTTCAGAGAACATTCAAATGTAACATTCGCATAATGTTTGAAGAATGATAAAATGGAATGTTTTTTCTAACATCCACATAACGCTTTTAAAATGTTTTAAAATGTGTGACATTGTGAATGTTGAGAGAAGATTCAGAAATAACGTTTTTATAACTCAATGGGAACGTTAACAAAACGTTCTTAGAACATGTTATTGTTAGCAGGTGAGCACCTTGTAAATATCAGGGTATCCTACAAGAATAATCATTCAGCACCATGTTTTTATTCACTTTTATACATTTGACAGACACGTTTGGCAGTGTTCATATTTGATCATGACATGTTCTAGGACAGATGCTGCTGAGTGAGTGTTCTTCCAGAGGCCAGTGGGACACAATGTTCCACATCAGATAGACGAGTGACAGTTTTCCTCTGATGGGTTTCTTTAAAGGTCAGCAATGCTGGAAAACTGAAAGAAAGTCACTTACTTAAATTTACCTGAAAAATTAAACCTATAGGTTCATCATCATCATCATCATCATCTCCCCAGATTGGGCCTCAAGCACTCAAGAATAAAAACAGAATCTTTTTCTACCATCTGACATTGTTCTCATAGTTTCCTAAGCAGAGCAGCAGTTCACTACATAGACGTCTGTGGTCAAATCTGGAGGCAATTCTGAGCAAAACTTCACTGCAATCAGCTGAAACCTGATGTAGACGGAATGTGAAGAAGGCAGACGTGGTCTACAGTGCACAGTTTCACAGATGTTAGACTTGCATTGCTGTTTAAATGGCAAAACAAATTCATTTACATTAATATTTCATGCACTGTAAAAAAGAATTGTTGGTTTAACTTTAAAAAGTAAGTTGCCTTCAAATTTTGAGTTCATAGAAATTAATACAATGAAGGCGATTGGTTTAATCAATAGAAACTCAAAATATTATGTTATCTGTACATTGAGTTGATTTGACAAAAGAAAAAATGTGATAAATCATGAAAATAATTTTTTAAAGTGTGGAAAACAAACATTTCTGAAATGCAAATCAAGGTGAGTCTAACAAATCTGCTACTACAAATACTGACTAACATGATTTTTTAAAGATCGTTGGAGTGTTTTACAAGAAAGGAAAGAAAAATGTGCTCATTGAGCCTTTTCACATTTAAAACTGGGTCACATTCAGATGCCTTGAGGATTTATTTATTTTTATTTATCCAAAAATTCCTCTTGGACTAACACTCGTCTTACCAAGAAACACATAAACAAGCATCAAAGACAACATACAACAACGTCATATATGTATCCATATCTATTCCCAATGCACACACATATAGCTGATGTCCGTTGGAACTGTGGGAGACTAATTGTGGTGGGAATAACAATGAACAATAGCTCTGGTTGCCCACGTCAGAACATTCCTGAGCATTCCATTGTGTGATCTCTCAGTCTGTCGACCCGCACTGTTTACCAACCACAAGACTGAAACTCAAGACAGAGCTGAACTTGTGTACAGCAGAATTAGAGATGATGAAGAGCCGGTCTGCTTCCTCTCGGGTCATCAGCTCTCGAACATGCTGTTGCACAGGGGAAAAGCGGATGGTTTGTAAATGTGCGAGACCTCCCTGGCCCAGTTTCTCACAGAGATCTGCTCCAAGAACCAGAAAACCCTGGCATGCGTGATGGAGGCTTATAGAAGACCAGGCATGCCTGGAATCTCCTGCTCATCAGATTCTCATCAAGTTCCTGTTAGACCAGTTTTTTGAAAGCTCAGGTCATAAATATCCCAGACACTAATTTCCTGTGAGTGAAGGGATGGACTGATATATCAGATGTAAGAGACGCTCATGTAGGGTTGAATGATGTACTTTTCTCATTGCTTTTTATACACTCTAAAAATGCTGGGTTAAAAACCACCCAAGTTGGGTTGAAAATGGACAAACTCAGCGATTGGGTTAAATGTTTGACCAACCTGCTGGGTAGTTTTATTTAACTCAACTATTGTTTAAAAATAAATGTATTGCTCGCTTAAAATGAACCCAAAATAGTTGGGAAATTAACATTTATTAATATGCTTAATGAATAATAATTAAACAATAGACATTTATTAAATAGCTTATTAATAAATGTTCACCTTTTGATTATTATTGTTGCCTCTAGTAATTATGATTTTTAATTTCAAACCTATTTTGGGTTCATTTTAAGCCAGCCATATAGTCATTTTTAAACAATAGTTGAGTTAAATAAAACTACCCAGTAGGTTGGGCAAACATTTAACCCAACCGCTGGGTCAAAACAACCCAATTGCTGGGATTGTCCATTTTCAACCCAACTTGGGTTGTTTTTAACCCAGCATTTTTTAGAGCGTATGATTCAACAGCAATTATCAATGGCAGTTTCGCTCAAGAAAGCAAAACTTTCTGTTCGTCCCTCTTGATCAGAGCGTCTGCTAAACGGCTTAAATGTAAATCTTTTCCCAGGTTTTCTATGACCGTGGGAAACCTGGAAAAAAGATTTACATTCAAGGGAAAAGGCCTGGGAAAATCTTGAAAGTCTGAATCCTCAATTGAACCTCATTCCAACTATTAAAATCCTTAAAAAAGTAACAAACAAACAAATAAATAAATAGAATTTAGCTTTATTTTGTTTTAGGTATTCACAATGGAAGATATATGCACATATTAGCGTTATATATTTATATTGTATACACTCATAGCAGATTTACAGGAACATGAATAAAATTTGTTTAAAAAAATCAGGAACTTGGTTGCAAAAGCGTTCAATTGCGTGTGTAAATGTGATAAATGACAAAAAAGCGTAAATTCCTCTTTGCACACACTACTATAGCGAAGGTACAGCTTATGAATATTAATTAGGTCGCGCTGACGTTTTGATAAACGTCATGGAACGTCCAGTCATTAATATTCATTGTGCCAAACCCCCTTCTACAGAGTTGGACTCGTTAATTCGCGATCTGAGTAGCGCCCGCCCACCAGCGTCAGGTTTATAGCCAATCAGTGAAGCCGAGCGGCACATTGTGTAATTAATATTAAACACTTCGTCATAGTATTACTGTAACGCTCGGACAGTAGAGAGTTAGTGAATGATGGGGGAGGGGCATGACGAGGACGCGCATCGGGAACTTCAGCCACAGCTGAACAAGCGCAGAAAGTGAAGGATATTAAACCTGTACAGTAACAAACCCTGTGTGTGCTACAGTATGGTGAGTACAGACGATTCTGCTGTTTAGTAGCTAATCAGATGAGATACAGAACGATATATTTTATTATCATGTTTTATACAGATGAGATAAGTTATGAACTGTGACAGCGTCTCTTGTTGACACTGAAGCAGGTTTTTCCTCAGGTTGTTTTTAAAGCGTGAATGTTTGACTTTAAGCTTCCTTGGTTTACGATACAGAACGGCTATTTGGCGAGGAAATAACTTTAAAATGTCCTTCATTTGTATCACCAGTCACTATTATCATTTGTATCATTGTTTATCAGTTCAGTGATTATCAAGAGAGGTTTAAAGGTCTTTTCATGTCAGTTCTGTGACTGATTACAATAAACAGCACAAACTTCCTTCTTCATTAGTTTAGTATTTAACTAGTCACTGCTGACATCAGCTGTAAGATAAGAGTTTCGTTTAACCCCTGATGTTCTTTTGGTCAATCGATCAATTACTATCGATAGATCAGGGGATTTTAAACCTTGACACGCACAGGGAACCCACTTGATTAGATGGTTGTGGTTTGCTATTGGTGGATCTCATGTGAGTGACAGGTTGCCCCGCCTTCGCACCAGTAAACGTGTCATCAGAGAAGAGATGTCGCTGCATGAGGGAGGGGAAGTTATTTAGATTTATGATTATGAGGAACATGAATTTAAAACAATGATGTGCACCGATAAATCATTTATAATAAATACTGCAGTATTTCATAAAAAAGCAAGAACCAATAAGGTTCAGTCTCGTGTTACGCAGCACGTTTGAGCTTCAACGAGAACCAATGAGGTTAATTTTCGTGTTACGCAGCACGTTTGAGCTTCAACGAGAACCAATGAGGTTCATTTTTGTGTTACGCAGCACGTTTGAGCTTCAACGAGAACCAATGAGGTTCATTTTCGCGTTACGCAGCACGTTTGAGCTTCAACAAGAACCAATGAGGTTCGTTCTTGTGTTACGCAGCACGTTTGAGCTTCCCTGAGAACCAATGAGGTTCATTCTCGTGTTACGCAGCACGTTTGAGCTTCAACAAGAACCAATGAGGTTCATTCTTGCGTTACGCAGCACGTTTGAGCTTCCTCAAGAACCATTGAGGTTCGTTCTCGTGTTACGCAGCATGTTTGAGCTTCAACAAGAACCAATGAGGTTCGTTCTTGCGTTACGCAGCATGTTTGAGCTTCCTCAAGAACCAATGAGGTTCGTTCTCGCGTTACGCAGCACGTTTGAGCTTCCTCAAGAACCATTGAGGTTCGTTCTCGTGTTACGCAGCATGTTTGAGCTTCAACAAGAACCAATGAGGTTCGTTCTTGCGTTACGCAGCATGTTTGAGCTTCCTCAAGAACCAATGAGGTTCGTTCTCGCGTTACGCAGCACGTTTGAGCTTCCCTGAGAACCAATGAGGTTCCTTCTCGTGTTACGCAGCACATTTGAGCTTCAGCAAGAACCAATGAGGTTCGTTCTCGTGTTACGCAGCATGTTTGAGCTTCAACAAGAACCAATGAGGTTCATTCTTGCGTTACGCAGCATGTTTGAGCTTCCTCAAGAACCAATGAGGTTCGTTCTCGCGTTACGCAGCACGTTTGAGCTTCAACAAGAACCAATGAGGTTCGTTCTTGTGTTACGCAGCACGTTTGAGCTTCCCTGAGAACCAATGAGGTTCATTCTCGTGTTACGCAGCACGTTTGAGCTTCAACAAGAACCAATGAGGTTCGTTCTTGTGTTACGCAGCACGTTTGAGCTTCAACAAGAACCAATGAGGTTCGTTCTTGTGTTACGCAGCACGTTTGAGCTTCCCTGAGAACCAATGAGGTTCATTCTCGTGTTACGCAGCACGTTTGAGCTTCAGCGAGAACCAATGAGGTTCATTCTCGTGTTACACGGCACGTTTGAGCTTCAGCGAGAACCAATGAGGTTCATTTTCATGTTACGCGGCACGTTTGAGTTTCAGCGAGAACCAACGAGGTTCGTTCTCGTGTTACGCGGCACGTTTGAGTTTCAGCGAGAACCAACGAGGTTCGTTCTCGTGTTACGCGGCACGTTTGAGCTTCAGCGAGAACCAATGAGGTTCGTTCTCGTGTTACGCAGCACGTTTGAGCTTCCCTGAGAACCAATGAGGTTCGTTCTCGTGTTACGCAGCACGTTTGAGCTTCAGCGAGAACCAATGAGGTTCGTTCTCGTGTTACGCAGCACGTTTGAGCTTCCTCAAGAACCAATGAGGTTCATTCTCGTGTTACGCGGCACGTTTGAGCTTCAGCGAGAACCAATGAGGTTCATTTTCGTGTTACGCGGCACGTTTGAGCTTCCTCAAGAACCAATGAGGTTCATTCTCATGTTACGCAGCACGTTTGAGCTTCCCTGAGAACCAATGAGGTTCCTTCTCGTGTTACGCAGCACATTTGAGCTTCAGCAAGAACCAATGAGGTTCGTTCTTGTGTTACGCAGCACGTTTGAGCTTCAACAAGAACCAATGAGGTTCGTTCTCGTGTTACGCAGCACATTTGAGCTTCAACAAGAACCAATGAGGTTCGTTCTCGTGTTACGCAGCACATTTGAGCTTCAACAAGAACCAATGAGGTTCGTTCTCGTGTTACGCAGCACATTTGAGCTTCTGTGAGAACCAATGAGGTTCATTTTCGCGTTACGCAGCACGTTTGAGCTTCAACAAGAACCAATGAGGTTCATTTTCACGTTACGCAGCACGTTTGAGCTTCAGCAAGAACCAATGAGGTTCATTCTCGTGTTACGCAGCACGTTTGAGCTTCAACAAGAACCAATGAGGTTCATTTTCACGTTACGCAGCACGTTTGAGCTTCAGCAAGAACCAATGAGGTTCATTCTCGTGTTACGCAGCACGTTTGAGCTTCAACAAGAACCAATGAGGTTCATTTTCACGTTACGCAGCACGTTTGAGCTTCAGCAAGAACCAATGAGGTTCATTCTCGTGTTACGCAGCACGTTTGAGCTTCCGTGAGAACCAATGAGGTTCATTCTCGTGTTACGCAGCACGTTTGAGCTTCAACGAGAACCAATGAGGTTCATTCTCGTGTTACGCAGCACGTTTGAGCTTCCTCAAGAACCAATGAGGTTCATTCTCGCGTTACGCAGCACGCTTGAGCTTCAGCGAGAACCAACGAGGTTCATTCTCGCCTTACGCAGCACATTTGAGCTTCCTCAAGAACCAACGAGGTTCATTTTCGCGTTACGCAGCACGTTTGAGCTTCCTCAAGAACCAATGAGGTTCATTCTCGCGTTACGCAGCACGCTTGAGCTTCAGCGAGAACCAACGAGGTTCATTCTCGCCTTACGCAGCACGTTTGAGCTTCCTCAAGAACCAGTGAGGTTCATTCTCGTGTTAATTGCGTAGCTGTCAATGGAGGGAGAGAAATCTCTCTGATTTCATTAAAAATATCTTCAATTGTGTTCTGAAGATGAATGAAAGTCTTACGGGTGTGGAACAACATGAGGGTGAGTAATTAATGACAGAATTTTCATTTTTTGGTGAACTAACCCTTTAATGATACATTTTAAAACTTTTAAAAACAGACCAAGTCGTTAATGGTTATGTGCTTTTGTTGAAGCCATTATCCTGCGTTATTTCAACTTATTTTTAAAACAATTGTGTAACAGTAGAATTCCGGGTAAAACCTACATTACACATGATTCTTCTTACTTCTTACTGAATATTGTGCTGCCTACTATATATAAATAAAAATAGTAAATGAACCAGCAGGCATTATTCTTTGGTCACTTTGTTCAACTCTCTTGACCAAACATCAGCGATGTTGCACAAATACAGCTACACATACATGCGAGTTTAAAAGGTCGACGTACCAAACCAAAATATGGTTCAGTCAAACATTTACTGTATCTGGATCCCTCTAGTGACCCAGTGACCTCAAATCAGCTGCGTTTCACTGGGGCAAATCATTCTTTAATGAAGTCTGTTTGATTAGACAAAGTCCTTTGATTGCAGACGTTTCATATTCAATTTGCATCGGCGGCTCCAGAGGTCTTCATTCGTGAGCAACAGACATCTGATAGTGGCATTACTGGATAAAGGTCTCTGTGTTAATTACTGGTTGTTTACTGTAGCGCTTCTGTATTTATCTGATGTTACAGCTGGCCGGGTGAGGAGTTGAATACGGAAACCGCTCTGCCATAATCGCTCTCTCTCCTAATCCGAGCGATCTGGGTGTGACCTTCTGTTTCTCATTTAAGACCCTTAAACGAAGAGAGTTTGGATCGTAGGCCACATTCGCACAACGGTTCTTACGTTCTGCATTTTATAACTGAACTGCGTTTTTTGCATGCTGTTTGAATGGAACTAGTCCGGTGACAATTAATTAAGATTTGACTAATGAATTTGTACTTCAGTTGGATTTGTTTAGGGAAGGGTTGCAAGGCGATGCTCACAAAAATAGAAAAGATACTTGACTTTATTTGGTCTGCTGCTGTAAGTTTTTGTATGAACAGAACAGTTTGAGAGTCAGTAAATCCTGTTATCATTTCCAAACACTGAGCCATCAGTAATACAAACATTTATATGTGAACATGTTCAATTATTTATTTAAATTTGGCTGTGTGAGGGGAATTCAGGCTCTTAACGGTGTTTGTAAGAGTCTTCGTAATGTGAAATCTCTGCGCTGGTGCACCTGAGGAATTCTGGCTCTACCTGTCGCTCTTGTGTTTGTGTGAAAGCGCTTAAAGTCCTCACTTAACAGATCAACATCCCTGAGTAAATTTGAGACCATTTCCTTATTGCTCAGTAAATTCTAGCACACTTATTCATGAGTCGTTTGTTAAGCGTAAGGGTGATGCCTGTTTAGACTTAGGGATTTTAGTTAAAGTGCCCCGTTAGGCTATTTTAAAGACTCCTAATTTTGTTTTAGAGTCTCCTACAATTGATTTACATTCATCCAAGGTCAAAAACACTTTAATTTTCTCATAATATCCACTGCAGCATCAGCTCTTTTCTCTCAAGTGTCTGAAACTGTTCGTTCGAAGATTCGGTCTCTCTAAACCCCACCTCTCTGAGAGCTTGTTCTGCTGTGATTGGTCAGAAACCAAACGCTCATTATCATATCTGAATCTCAGCTCTTGATTCACAGTGATACGAACAGTAACGATGGCGTCGGTTTTACCGTATCAATCTCATCAAAGTGGATTTGCTTTGGCAGCGGATCTTCTCGACATGAACAACACGAACCAAACTCTTCCAGTCTCAGATACAACTACAGTGATTGAGGGCGGGGCAAAGAGACGCTGTTCAGCCAATGAACACCATAGGCTTTATTTTCATCACTGAACTCCATGATCCAGCAGCTGCTGCAGTGTTTGAGGTTTGAAGGCGTTTACAGTGCTGACAGTAAAGCTCATGATGGTCAAATCCACATCCGCTGTTCCTCCAGTCTGTAAACAAACTCTCTCACACACACTCACACATGCTCAGAGTAAAGTTTGATGACCTCATTTCCTGTGCAGCCACTTGTTGTTTTTGTCATCGGTCCTCTGGGAGCGTCTCAAGGTTTCTCAGGGAAGAATGCGAGTGCATGTGTTTGTGACAGAAAGTATAAGAAAAATAAATTCTATTTTGCGTGAGAAAATTTGGGGTCCAGTGGCATTTTCATTTTACCACCAAATCTAAAAAAAATCAAATCAAATAAATAAATAAAGATCTTAATGGTTCTAAAATAGGCTTCATTTTCAGTCATGTTCGTGAAAGGCTTCACCCCTATGCTGCTGCGAGACTCTTTCATCGAGTTTGTTCTGTAATCTATTAATATAATTGGATTATATCTGAACTGCACATAAATCAGGTGTGGCTTCCCATAACCCATAGTTCTCTGTAAACGCTATTAATACTCTCTCTATTTATAGAGCCGTCATTAGAGCAGAGGAAGACTTTTGTGTAAGTTAAAGGTCTCTGTTATGATTGAGATGGTTGGAGATTATTGAGTTTTAAAAACAAAAGTCCAACCGTTTAAGTCCTGGCTGTGCCTTCTACAGTCATCCTGTACATCGAATTAGAGAGATAAAGTAGCCAAGCATGATGTTTCTTCTGCTGCTTTCGTGGGTTAAATGTCAGTGATTTCTGTTTTTTTTGGTCATCTAAAGTAGGTCTGTTGTTGCCAGTGTTCCTAGTGAAAGCTTGGCACGGCCGGGCACCGGGAGCGACCCGCAGCTGTCCAGATCTCTGTGTCCGCACAGAAACATCCACACAAACTGGGCCGTGAATCATGATCGCAGGTCGAAGATGCGGATCAGGGACACAAATACCTATTCAGATTCACCTGTTCAGGATTCGTTCAGTATTCAAGCCTATAAAACAAAAAATGTAATTACATTTTTCCTTAGAAATACATTACATTAATGCATTTGGCAGATGCTTTTATCCAAATCAACTTGCATTGCATTCAATTATACACTGTTTTTAGTTAATGCAATTTTTCCCTTCATGCAATCAAACCCATGCATTCTTTCATTAGTGATGCACCAAAATTTTGGCAACAGAAAATGAATTTTCGATTTCGGCCAAAACAGTTTTGGAGGAGCGCACATGAACCGATCATCTCTTCCTCTTTACTACTAGTTACAGCACCAAATAAACATGAATGAACATCAGAAGGAATGTTGAAAGATTCAGAACAACTGACTGAAATGAATCATGTCTCGTGTAATCGATCAATCTGTGATTCAATCGTGGAAAGACGTCAATAAAACAGCTTGAGAACGTAACGTCGCATTTACCTCAGAAAAGCCATTCAATGACCATAAACTTGATTATCATTTTATTTTTCCTTGTTGTCTTCATTATTTAATGTTGTTTGATTAAATCTGTAATAAAAACAATTACATTTAAATGTTTAGATTTCAACAATGAATTGGAGTAGAAACAATTATATACCACACCGATTTTGGAGTCTCTAACTCAATCCCTCTAGCGCCACCAGCTGTCCAAAGTTGCACTCACATTTATGCTAATAACTTTTGAACTGTAAGGGCTGGGAAAGGGCTTTTTTTTCTCTCTAATTTCTTGGCTCAAGACGATTCGATTGGACCCTATGACGTCAATTTCGGTCATGAAAATTTTTCCGCCATTTTGAAAATACTTTTTCTAATTCCTCCTAGGCCGTTACTCCGATTTTCATGAAAATTTAACCAGATCATCTTAGGACCATGCCGACAAAGTTATGGAATTCAAGTCGATTTGTCAAACAGTTTTCGGAAAACGCACAAACGAATTTTACGTAGCACTTGCGAAAATAGATGTAGGGCTGCATCTCCTCAGCGCTTTATCATATTCAGACCAAACTTGGTCCATGTCATCACAAGCATGACCTGAGGTTACATGCTGTGTTTCGGCAGCGCCACCTACTGGTCCAGAAATATGAAAAATGGCTATTTTTGTTTATAACTTCTAAACGGTTCGTCTAAAAATCATAAAAGTGGCCTCGTCAGATTTGGGGATATACAAATTTTCCAATATCGGCCATTTTGAATTTTGTAGGAAAATGCTGTGTTTTAAAAATGAAAATGAAAACTTTGATATTTATTAGTTCTTGCAGTCCTAAAGGCCCGTTCACACAAAGAATGATAACTATATTAGCATCCACACCAGCGCATGATAACATTTCATTTATCATAAGTGCGTGCTGCAGTTTTGTCTTCTGCTGCTTTAAATGCTCGAGCTCTTTAAAGTCAGAATCTGATTGGCTGTCAGTGTTTTTATCGTTCACTCTGAAAGAGATTTCTTCTCTGTTATTATCGGTGCAGTTGTTTTATGGACTCACTATTCTCATAGAATTAGAACGATTATTAAAACTCTTTAGTTATTGTCTGGTTGTTGAGTTTAAGCAATTATGGTGTCTGTTTCTTGAGCATCACATGAATGGTGAAAAAACAGACGGAGATGTGTGTGGATGAACGTTGACTAAAGGTGTGCGTGTTTTGGCGCTGATCCTGAATATATTTTCTTGTCTCGTTCTGTTCTGGTCGCTTCGCTCTGCCTGTAGAACCAGTTTAACTGTGTCCAGCGTGACCCATTTACAGGACCTGAGAGAGACACACACAGCACGCTGTAGCCTACTTACACTAGCCTATATATACACCAGCACAGCACACTCATTCAAAACTTTCCTCTGGAAGTGTAATAATGTATTTAATGTGTGTTTGCATTTATGGCTTCATTTGTCACTGTCGCTCTCTGTGTTTACAGTTAGCATCGCTCATACTGATTTGAACGCAAAATCAACTAATTGGTCGTAATTAGCTGGTTTTGGGTTCACCTGATGTGTTTCAACACACGATGTATTCACGTTGTAGGCGTCTAGACTGTGATGAACTCAGATGATCTGTGTGTGAATCAGAGTATAAAGATTTTCCACGCTGAGATCTATTTGTGATGCGCCTGAGGTTTAATTGCACAGATCTGTGGATCGGGGCCGGCCCAGAATACTTTACAAGGATGCAAAATTAGCTCTTCTTAAAACTGAATCAGGCAGCTTCCAGTTTACGCCTGCTATTAACATCCATCTCAGCATTAAATACTGGTGTAGACGAGGCCCAAAACACTGTGATCTGATCCACATCTGGAGGTGTTCGGAAACACATATTTGTAGTTTTAATGCCAATGCAACCTTCATTGCACTTTTGCATAATGATAACATTATAATTGTGTGTTTGGGACATAGATTTTAATGATGAGACTTTTGTTTTTGTAATCAGGCTCTCAAAAATTATATAAAAATTTGTGTTTAGGTTTATCGGCCAATATATCGGTTATCAGCTTTCAAATATAAACAATTATCAGTTATCGGCCAAAATTTTCATATCGGTGCATCCCTAATTTAATCACATCATTAGTCAAGTCAGCTTTATTTTACAGACTGTTTCAAATCAGCTTCACAGTAATAAAACAGGAAAATAACTGTTGCAAAATTAATAAATTCAGCTGTAAAGAAGCTCTACAGAAGACAATAGTTCGTTATTCAGATAAATTAAGTTCGGTGTTGATTCGGTTCAGTTCAATAACTGTTGGATAGTGTCATTTTTCAGCTCAATTCAGTTTATTTTGTGTCAGTGCAGTCAAATCAATAATATTACTGAATGTTAAGTGTCTTTTTTTAACAGGATAGTGAACATTTTCACACTTAAACATCTTTTTTACTTACAATTCCTACCCCATAAAATATTTTAGATCTTGGCACATATAGAAAAATATATATTCATTATAAAAATACAGATGGTGTTTTAGGATTTGATTAATTTCCATGATATTTCCAGGTCTTAAAATAAGAAATACCTTAATTTGTTTGCTTTTTTTTTTGCAAGCTTATTTTAAAGCTTGGTTTTGTCTTGTTTTATGTCATAGTTGAGAACCATTGAAACTTTGTAGTGTGTATGTGGCCTAAAAGAGATAAGCGTGAGTCACGTTGTTGTGTTTAATCGTTCTGTAGCGTTGTCAGTATTGCTTAATCGTGAAATATTCCCATAACACACCATGAGTACTGATGTAACGAAGACAAGAATTAAGAAACTGAAGGACGGAGAAGGAGGGAGAGATAGAGAGATAGAGCGTGAGCGCTTGAAGGGGTTCGAGAACATTTCACACGTGCAGCGGAGAAATGAGTTTCCCTCAGGGACACACACACACACACACTGAGACAGAGGGAGACTGAAGTACTTCAGCTAGAGAAAGTGAAGCGGACTGACGGACACACGGCTTCATCAGTATCAGTGTCACAGAACCGGACGACATGCAGGATTTAACATCAGGTATGTGACTAACAGAGAACTGTGTGTGTGAGTTGAAACAATGTTTGACTTCAATCTTAAAACCATTTTCTCCCTAAAGAGACACTCATTGCTCGGAGACTAAACAAAGTATTGACTTTTCTTCTCCTAATATTCCTCAGGAGAAATAAATGAGGTTCAAATGAGTCATAGTTAGTAGAAGAGTAAGAGGTGTTTTTCCATTCCACTGTGCTATTTTTCCATTGTTTTTCAATGTAAACACGCACTAGATGGACGCGTTTGACCGTTGCAGCGTCTCATGCATGACGCAGCATTCTAAAAATGTGGCGCTCAGGTTAAAATACGTTCAACTTTTGTTTCAAGACCTTTATTTTTTGTCACTCAACTGACCTGCATCTCAAATTATTAACTGCAATATCCAGTTCCGTGTGAACCGGAGAGTTTAGCGCTATGAAATGAATGTGGAGCATATCGAGATCTCTTGACTTTTGATTGCAGACTTTGGAGTCTTGGCAAATCTGAGATCTCTTTGGATGCGAGTCTCCAGAGAAACAGGTCAACATGTGGCAACATTTACAACACGTTGTACTTCTGTAATATGATGAACTTCCGTGTGAATCGGGATGCTTGAATAGAAAAAAAAAAAAGGAAATTACATTTTGATGTCATGTGACTTTAAACAAATACCTCATTCTCTATTTAATCTCATTGTTGTCTCTGAGAAAATGTCAGATTTGTCAGAGGAAGGTAGGAGGCAGCAAATGCTGAAAGGCTTTTTCACTCAAGTCACGCTGTTTTGGTGTGTTTCCCGCTCCACACAGAGGTTTAGTGTCACAGAACTCTGAATACGACACCGTAATGTTTACTTGTAAGCTGTGTGTTGTACGCTGAAGATGATCAGTGTAGTTCTGTGAGACTGAGACGTGTATTTGATGTCATTCAGGAGGAGATCGGTATCCGTGATCCTGCATAAAGCCGTATGGTGCATTTGGTCATGCATGACGACTCAAAACACTGACCCAAGTTCAGCTCATGAAACATGAACCACTTCAGGCAGTCAGTGGTTCATTACATTTACATTTATTCATTTATGCAAAGTCACTTACAAATGAGGTACAACACAAGCAATTATTCATAGTGCACAATGGCAAGACTGAAGAATAAATGAGCAATATCACATGAGGTTGTATATCAGCACGGCTGTGATTCGGCCGTTTATCATTCACAGCGTGCTGATATAGAGCCATATCGCACGACTACGAGTGTGATATTGCATTTATACAACAGTTCGACAGCACGAGTGTGTAAATAAATAAGATCAACAACCGAGTGTCTTTGAAAACCCTCTTTTGTGCATAACTACTTCCTTCTGCCACGGATTCAAATCTCAAGTTGACAGTTTCACAGTTGAGCCCAAGCCTCCTTTACTAATTCTAAAATGTAATTTTAGAACTAGTAACGAAGGAACGAGTCGCTTCATTGAAGCTTATTGTATTTTGTAGAGTATTATGGTATTATGAGAGAGAGAGAGATCAACTAACCGACTGTATTACCTGCATCTGATATAGCATTCATTCTTCAGATCGATGTCCATAATATTATATCCATTAAAAAAAATCAGTTTAGCGATATCTTTATCCTTTTAAAAGTTAAGGGGATTTCCCATGACAGCGCTACAACAACTTCCTTGTTCTGACTCACTTTTAAAGTGAGGCTTTGCCGCCATCTAATAGCGTAATAATGTAACTTTCACTGATACTATTGACAGTTCAATTCAGTCAAACGTACAAAAGTAGCGCTCTAGTACAGGATTTAAGATAAATATAGCCTAAATATAAAGTTATGAAACTTACTTTCCCCCTTAACCCAAATCGTTTTGCTCCGGAACAAGTAATAGATTAATAAGACCAAAGATTGACCGTTTGATATACCCCAAATGAATTATATCTCATTTAATCACTAACTACATAAGAGCCAGCAGCAAATTCCCAAAGGACTGGCCGAGATGAAGCTGTTCTCTGTGGGTACATGAGCACTGAACGACCTGGAGCTCGCATCTGCGAAAGCGTAAAAACAAATTGTAAAATAGTCGCTATGTTTATATATGAGTCACATATTTGAGGTCTAAATAACTAGGTTCTCGCCTAAAAAAAACTCTTAAAACTACATTGTGAAATAACAACAGTAGTATTTATAAAAAATATGGTGAATTTGCTCGACTGCCATGACAGTCGCCGCGAGCGGAGTGATATAAACGGTGAAACAGTTCCAGTTCCACAGCTCTCAGCCAATCAGAGAACCAAAAAAAAAGAACTGTTGTATAAACTAGATTAGTACACAAACTAGAGCAGAAGGGAAATTAACCTTTTTGTGTTTTTGTTTATGGTTGTGGTTAATTGTAATGGTCTCAGCTGATCATGTGGAGGTTTGAATCTCATTCCACCACAGAGGATCAGAGACGGTGAAGGGTCTGGAAAGTGACTTTGTGCCTCGTTGTGAAAGAACAAACAGTTGTAAGAATGTTCTAAAGATCAAAGCCTTGAATTTGATGCTTGAAGTTCATGTGGAAGCAGCTGTAAGTGACGAAGTTGGTAAGACACATTTTTAAATGTGGGAGGAGACGGCAGTAATTCTAGACTTAGATTGACCCATTTAATGAGTCATGTTCGTGAATGATTCACAATAATTCGTATTATTATAACAAAGGTTTGTCTTCATGATCTTTTCAACTTGCTCCACCTCTGAAATTATGTTTTTCCTGCCAATGTCTTCGTAGTCAGCGCAGACTATTGGTTAAAGGGTTGGTTAAAGATTAAATGTGTAATTTCTGCTCCACCAAAGGAATCATAATCAGTTTGAACGGCCCAACCTGGTCAGACTCAACTAATGACCTGAGTTTGGGATGGATCTTCCCATCTAGCTTTGTACGAAGTGTTTGAAACTTGTTTAACCAGTTTGAAAAGTCATTCTGCCATTCTGAAATACAGAAGTAAAACATGCCGTTTCTCCTTGACAGATGTTATGAACGGTTAGGAAAGATTTAATCAGCTTTAGCGCTCGTATTGTTTGAAACTGTTGAGGCAGATCAAACTGGGATTCTTTAATCTAATCTAGATTAATCCCTTATGCTGAGCGCAAGTGAGTTAGTGCTCATGATGAACCCTGATGAGAAGACCAGCAGGACTGTTATATTGACCACACTGACCAGTCAAGATCACACAGGGAAGTAAACCAGCCGATACGCTCCACCTACATTAATGCCTCCAATAACTTGTGTCTCATCTATGTGCAGGTTTTCTGAGCTCCCGTGTCATCAGCGATGGCGCTGGTCCAGTCTCTCCCCGTGTCCATTGACCATCCAGGACCAGGCCTGGACCCTCGCCTCCATCCGACCTCACCTCCTCTATTGGGAGCGATGGGTGCCGTCAGCAGCATGAAACCGACCCACATAACTTATCCCGACCGAGCCAACATAGAGATCAGTACCAACTTCCGCAAGGGCACGCTGGGCTCCGGACGACTGCTGTCTGACGCCTCGCAGGACTTTCAGGCTGGAAGTCGAACTCCGTCCAGCAAGAGAAGGGGCATCGTTGGCAGAGCGAAAGGCTTCGGGACTCGTTCATATTCCCATGAGGACTTGATAAGGGACTGGAATGATAATCATTTGGATGTGGGAATGGCTGGTGTGGATGGGCCTCCGAAACTGGTTCCTGTGTCTGGACAGTTAGAAAGGGTGAGTACAGGATTAGGGATTAATAAAATGATCCTGTTCCCTTCTTTACTCTCCTGCCGCTACCTGTCTCTCCTCAACTGCCCTAAATAATTTAATAACACTGTTAAAATGTAATCTTTAACTGTCCTATCATAATAAATCCCAAAACATACTTTAAATTTTAAATAAATCTGTAATTTGGCCAATTTTATAAAATTATTACATTTAAATGATCAACATTTTAATTTATTTCGATTTAATTTATTATATATATATATATATATGAGCACTAGGTAAAGTTTGTCTTTAAAAACAAATTATTTAATAACAGTGTTAAATGTAATCTTTAGTGAAACTCAAAATGAATATCATGAATATATTATTTGTACTGTATTGTGCTGCCTACATTTTTAAATTAATTTTTATTGCTTACTTTATTATTTTTTATTTCCTATATATCTTTAAATTAACATTTTAGTGCTTTATTTTTAAATTAAGACAAAATAGTAAAGAAATTCAATTTCACCCATTTACTAGTAATCAGTCTAATGAAAATTGTTACCAGCTTATTGGTATTGGACAAATTTTAAATATTGGTGTATCCTTAAATACAAACCATGAAGGTTAAGATTGGCGCTCAAGGCCCGAAGCCTAACCTTATCAAGGCCTTTTGTTATACCAAATATCTGACTGGCTGCTAGTAATATTGTTCTATGACAAAGTTGATCTAGGCACATGATACTTGGCAAAAATTGAGAATCATCCAGTAGATCCATCACATCACTAAAAGCTTAGCCACATGTATTTTTATCACTTATTACATGGTAATACGCTGAGGTTTCTCATGATTTCTCATTCTGTTTTCTCCTAGAACATTCAGCAGGCCATAATCAGACCCACTGCCTTCAAACCTGTCATTCCCAAGAGCCGTAACGCCGTGCAGTTCTTGTCTCCGCGGCTCGGCGCCGGTCTCTCAGGAAGCCAAGGAAACCTCAGCTTGTTTTCTCCAGAAGATGAAGACATCACGCCCGTAACGATGGAACGACGCAGTTCTTACAGCGGCGCTCGCAACGGATTGTTCAGCCAGTCTTTTACCATGACGGACACGGCACGCAACTCCTTAACAAACCTCCCGGCGTACAATGGCCCCGTGTATAACCAAAGCGAGGTGACCAAACATCACGGACACTCGAACTCAGACAGCGGACGCTCCTCGTCCAGTAAGAGCACAGGCTCTCTGGGCGGCCGCTGTCAGCTGCTGTCGGACATGGGCTCCGGCAGACCGTCACCTCCGCCCATCGAGGCCTACGAGGCCATTGTGAGAGACCTGGAGGAGAAACTGAGGGAGAGAGACCAGGAGCTTCAGCAGCTCAGGGAAAACCTGGATGAGAATGAAGCGGCGATCTGTCAGGTGTGTGCGATTTCATCTCTACTGAGAGTGATGATGGTAGGAAACCAGGAGATTATCTCTTTTAGGACCATTTTATGAAAATGATTCTCAGCCGTCAGGAAATTTATTAGTTTACCATAAAGGCAATGTATACATTACGGAGCCATAGCATGCAGGAAAAAAATAGGCTCACGAAATCATGCGCACAATTTATAAATTGAGGGAGGGAATGAATTAGTAAATCGTGTGATTTATGGTTCCAACTTTAAGAGAACGATATCATTGGAATCACTTTCAGAGTGATTTTTTCCAGTTAATGAACAATAAAAACATTGACAGCCAATCAGAATCCACCCTGATTTAAAGCGCTCAAGCATTTAAAGCAAAAGACGACAAAACTGCAGCGTGCGCTTAACGCTATTGTCCGTTTGTGTGGATGTTAATATAGTTATCATTTTTGGTGTTAATGGGCCTTAAACATACAAACTCAAATTGAACACTAGTTTCTTAACAGATTATATGCTCGTGTGTGTTTGTGCAGGTGTACGAGGAGAGACAGAAGCGCACGGAACTGGAGATGGAGGAGTTCAGACAGACCTGTGCGGCTAAAATGCAGAAGGCGTCTCAAAAAGCGCAGCGAGAGCAGCAGCTTGCGCAGCTCCAGGTGTTTCAGCTGCAGCAGGAGAAGAAGAAGCTGCAGGAGGACATGACGCAGCTCCTGCAGGAGCGACAGAGGCTCGAGGAGCGCTGCGCCTCCTTCGAACGAGAGCACACCCAGCTGGGCCCCAGACTGGAGGAGACCAAATGGGAGGTGAGGAGTTGGATTAAAAATGTCCAGTTTCATTCTAAAAGTTGTAACTTCTTCCTGAGTCTCTCCATCAGTGTCGACTCCGGTTTGAACAATGTAAGGCTGAACACCGTTACTGACAATCCTCATTTTGGCTGCGTGAGATTCTCCAGCTTTGTTGTTGTTGAGCTGTAAAAGCTCCGCCCTCTTCTGGAAAGGGGGCCGGGAGCAGCAGCTCATTTGCATTTAAAGGGACACACACAAAAACGGCGTGTTTTTGCTCACACCCAAATAGGGGCAAATTTGACAAGCTATAATAAATGATCTGTGGGGGATTTTGAGCTGAAACTTCACAGACACATTCTGGAGACACCAGAGACTTACATTACATTTTGTGAAAGGGGCATTATAGGTCCACTTTATAATAATAGTTTGTTATACTATTTACGATGTTTTAAGACGTTTTATGACCTGAACTTTGTCTCACACGCCGCTGTACCCCTCAGGTGTGCCAGAAGTCTGGTGAGATTTCCTTGCTGAAGCAGCAGCTGAAGGACCTGCAGGCCGATCTGGCGCAGCGTGTTGGCGAGCTGGTGACGCTGCGCGGGCAGCTGAGGGAGGTTCGTGCGGAGCTGCAGACGTGCCAGAGTCAGCTACAGGAGGCGCACACGGCCTCACGCACACGAACCCTGGAGCTCGAGGTCTGCGAGAACGAACTGCAGCGGCGCAAGAGCGAAAGCGAGCTGCTCAGAGAGAAAATGAGCCGTCTGGAAGAGGAGTCGTCTCGCCTGCGGGAGGCTCTGAGCGCCTCCTCCGCCGAGGATCAGCGGCTTGCCAACGAAAGCGAGGAGCTGAAAGGGTCCAAGCAGCAGATGGACAGGCTGAAGGCGGAGCTTGCTTACGAACGCCAGCATTCATCCGATCGGGCCGCTGCGTTCGAGAGCGAGAGAAAGAGCTGGGAAGAGGAGAAAGAGAAAGTGATTCGATACCAGAAACAGTTACAGCAGAACTACGTGCAGATGTACAAAAGAAACCGCGATCTGGAGCGATCGCTCCGTGAACTCAGCCTCGAGCTGGAGTCCAGAGACCAGGACGACGAGAGCAGCGGAAATGAAGTTACCTTCGACGACATCGCTGCAACCGAGATCTGAAATCTTCATCACATGGTTTGAGGAACACGTAATGGGAATTTGTCACTCTAAAACTAGGTATTCGTCTACTGCCGCACTCATTTCACAAATGTGCTCTGCATAAAATGCAGAAAACTCAAAAACTGTGCACAGCATAGCTTGTTTGTTACAGTTTGTTACATAATTTATGTGGCCTAATAATTGGTGCAACTACATTTAATTGACTCTGTGTCAATTATTTTTGGGCACATGTGGCACACAGTATGTATGGAAGCTTGTTTCTGCCATGAAATAATATAAAAGGTAATTGCGATTTTTTTATCTCACAATTCAGAATTGCGAGTTATAAAGTCAGAATTGAGTTTATATCCCACAATTCTGACTTTTTTTCTCAGAATTGCGAGTTATAAAGTCAGAATTATGTGATAAAAAGTCAGAATTGCGAGTTTTAAAGTCAGAATTGCGAGTTATAAAGTCAGAATTGCAAAATGTTTAAGTCAGAATTGCGAATTTATAATTGCGACTATATCTTGCAATTTTGACTTTATAACACGCATTTTTGACTTTATCACGCAATTCTCACTTTATAATTCGCAATTGCGAGAAAAAAAGTCAGAACTGTTAGACAAAAAGTCGCAATTACCTTTTTTATTTTATTTAGTAGCGGACACAAGCTTCCATAAAGTATGTTTGTAAACTCACAGAAGTGCACTTTTGTGTCATTATCTATGTTTCCATGCAAAGTTGCAAATTAAACTTGTGTGGAAAAATTGGAAATAAAGCACCATTTCCATCAAGAAAACCAAATCTTCCACATTTGCTGTGATGCGATTGGTCCGTTGGTTAGTCCGTTATCCAATCACATCCTCTGTTGAGGAAAAGTCACGTGACTTTTTTCATTGCGCATCCAGGAGTTTATCCAGTAAATGCATTTCCATCGTAGTTTAAGCGCATGTTTTCCTATCTTGGCGTTTCCATTCAGCGTTATACCAAACTACTTGTGGCTTTCCCCTTCATTAACATAAGAAAATACACTTCTGCTCAGTGTCTCGATTCCTAAAGCACAGTTATACTGCGATCACATCATGTCAGAATTATCGTTATTGAGTATCCGATTAGTAAAAGCTATACTCAGAGTTGAAGCTCAAGCTGCCCTTACTTGACTTTTGCGACATGTTAAAACCAGAATGGCTTTCGTTCTTCAATAGTTTAATGTATTTATGAAGTATTTTGCATTTAACAACAACACAGCTGCACATACATCCATATTGGTGTTAAAAACATTGATTAATAACTAATTTCAGAGTCATGAGCAGCCAGTAGAATCTCTTACGGTAATTCTGACATGAGGTGAATGTGGCACTATTTAATACTACAGTGAGGAACATGATCTCTTCGATAAAAGCAACTGACTGTTATATTTGTACCAAAATAAAAGCATTACTGCACACTTTAGATTCACATATGGTCACATAATATTGAATAACCTCATTGTGCACATATATAGATGCGTAGCCACTGTGAATAGACCAAAGCATTGCTGGCGTGCGTTAAACTGCTCTGTATTTTGTGGGTGATTGTGGTGGTATTATAATTTTTTTAATTAACAGTATTTGTATGAAGCCAATACATTGTATATTTTTCGTGCTGTATATTTAATGTTCCTATGAGCTGTTTGTAATTAAACACCTGCAATGAATCAACTGTAATACTGGTATTTTATTCAATATTTATGTTCTTGAAAATACTGATCTTTGTAATAAATCAACAGTGTTACCAGAGCAATTAAACCAGGATTTATTAGAATTTACAAACATGTCTGTACATTATGTTGGATGGTTGTGATTTCTGAATATATTTTTTGAGCGGTTTGTATGTGATCATGCAGACAGACTTGGATGATGTCACTTTATTTTCCCAACATGATTCTGCAGAATGTTACTCTCATAAAATATGTTTTAAAGATAATTTCCTCAAAACTCTTCACGTTCAAGCTAATGTGATTGGTAGTTTAGCCAGTTTGTTTGTTTGTTTTTATTGCCATAACAGCTATTTTGAGGGCAAGTTTGATGTATTTTAACATACAGTAGTATTGAAAATCACCCAGTTAGTGTTTATTCTTCATTCTAGAATGATGGTTTGGTCGAATGTCGTGAAATACATACGGTAAGGTACTGTGTCTGGTCATGAGACTCTGGGCTCTCTGGGAACTTTGACCACGAGCTCCATGGGGTTGATGTTCTTGTTACTGAAGGCCTGCCGTATGATCTCCACCGCGTTCTGATGGGTCACGGCCTGCAGAGAGACGCCGTCCACCGACACCAGCTCAAAACCAGCCTGAGACACAGAGAACAGACACACAAACTCAGCATGAGCTAATCACACGTGCTGCCACTGATCAACAGGGCTTCATCGTCTGTTACCCGCAGAGCATCATTAGTAGATGCAGCTCCTCCTGGGAAAATCCTCTCGATCTTCACCATGGGCTGCACCCTGGACTCGGATCCTCCAGATATACTGATCCCTGATCACAACACACACATATCGCTGGACATAATTACCTGCACTTCATTTACATCATAAATTACCCACTGAGGAATGAAAGATTAGACTACACACATTAAAGTCAGGATGAAATGAAAGCAGCGACATCTTTTCTTCCATATTCTAACTTACATTCGATCCATCGGTCGTTAATTGGATTTGTAGATGTAACTGGAAGATCCAGTTGTGACATTTTACAAAATTACTAGGTCAAATTAAAAATATTAAGCATGCAGGTTTCAATCATTCACAAGAAGATCAATAACATGCATTTAAAAAACAAATAGAAATTTCATGCCAGCTTTATTGGGGTCACTGAATTACGGAAGAGGATTAGGGCCATCTAATGTGAGATTAAACTCGTTAAACTTCTAGAAAAAAAGTCGAAATACAACGTCAAGAATAAAATTATTACATTTTGAGAATAAAGTCACTGTGTTTTGGGAAGAACCCCCATTATATTTTGAGAAAAAAACGTCAAAATAAAATGCTGAGAATAAAATTATTACATTTTGAGAATAAAGTCACTGTGTTTTGGGAAGAACCCCCATTATATTTTGAGAAAAAAAGTCGTTAAAAAAACGAATTAAATTTTGAGAATAAAGCTGTTGTGTTTCGAGAAAAAACTCGTTACATTTCGAGGAAAAAAAATAAAAATAAAATGTTGAGAATAAACTGAACGAATTCATTTTTAAATTTAACGACTTTATTCTCTAATCTCTACATTTTATTTCAACTTTTTTATTGAAATGTAATGTTTTTTCTCTAAACACAACAACTTTATTCTCGAAATTTAATTTTATTCTCAAAACAACTTTATTCTCAAAATTTAATGAGTTTATTCTCAACATTTAGACTTTTTTTCTCTAAATTTAACGAGCTTAATCTCGCAATTATAATGACTTTAATCTCAAGATGGTTTTATTTTATTATTTTTTTTTATATATTATTTTTATTTATTTTTCCGTAATTGTTTTTGATTGTTTGTTTTCCTTGAATGTCCACTCAAGTTTAGTTTCAAAATTGTCATAATTTATTTTATTTGTATTTATTATGTACAAATTATGTAATTAAAAACAAATAATCTATTAGAATTCTTTAAAAAAGAAAGATTCCCCCCTCAATAATGAGCAGAACAGCACAAGCTACAACACATTTTACCACATTTGACTCTATTCTACTATTTTGACTTCTGAAAATTAGAACATGTTTTTTATTGTACAATAAACTCATCTCAAAAGATCAAGGAAAAGTTGATTCCTCATATGACCCCCTTAAAATCGGCATGAAAGGGAAGTTGCGCTCATCTTTTCTTCCCTATTATGTCGTATATCCGAGTGAAACACTTCTGGAACAAGAACAAATGTAGGGCGGGGCTTGATTTTGTCTGTGGGGAATTGATTGGATGGTTGTGGTTTGCTATTGGTGGATCTCATGTGAGTGACAGGTTGCCCCGCCCTCCTCATCAGAGAAGAGAAGAGATGCTGCAAGAGGGAGGGGAAGATATTCTGATTCAAGATTGAGACAAAAATAATGATGTGCACAAAAAAAAAAAAAAAATCAAACACACTTGCTTTGCATTGAAAAGATATGAAAAGAAAACTGAATACCCAGAGACTGTTTGGTTTTGCTGATGTGGACTGTAGTGAGCTCGAACTCATCATTTGTAGGTGTCTCATGCAGCTGCTGTTGCACAGACTGTCCTGCGGGCGTCACTGTTGAACTATGGCACTTCTTAAGGGAACCAAAGACCTGTGAGAGCAGCGGCCTCTTGTGGCGAGGAATGTCCACTACAGTAAACAGCACATCCGCTCCGTCTGATTTACTCTTCGAATGCCCGTTCTTGACAGGAGCTCTTCCTCTTTGTGAATGAACACATGTGTCATCTGAACGGGCGAAACCGTTGTCTGATGTCTGGGAAGAGTCTGAACGCACATTCTCCGCCAGTAGCCAGTTGGGAAGGAGCGCCCTGGAGGACGATAATGAGTCTGAATGACTGTAAGTGTCCACAGGAACGTCCAGTAATGGGCTGAAGGCTCCAGACATGTGCAGTGACTCGTTCTGGTCTTGATAGGAGGACAAACGGAGCTGCTCGAGACCTTCTAGAAGCTGATTGTGTCTCTCCTTGTCTTTTGAAGTGTGCAGCTCAAGTCCACCATGCACATCTGAGGCAGAGAGAGATACACTTTCCAATTATTATTGGGAATAATGTGTGTTGATGAATAGTGCACAACAAGTCCAGGAATGACAACACTAATAACAATATAGCCTGATCTTGTATCGTTGATATATATCATCATATCGCCCAGCACTAACACTTGCTCTATGGAAAAGACTGTAAAGCTGCTTTAAAATGGTGCGTATTGTGATTTTGACTTTGAAGGTTGGTCAAGTGCCGGTACAGTAGATGAAATTATTGATGGATATAAAAGAAAAAATTATGCTGACCTGGTGCAGGTGTGATGAGGTGGCGTCTGGGGGCGTGGCCTGCCTGAGGAGAACTTCTGCCTAAATTAAACACACGAGAAGAATGTACTGAAGGGTCTGCAAGCAACTATGAACCATTGTGCATTGATATGTGAAGATTATGATCGATTTACGTGAGCGACTCTTCAGAATATCATAAGCTTCCTCTTCAAATTGAGACACCGTGCTGTTGAAGAGCGGAAGATCACTGGAGGACACGAGTGTTCTGAGAGAAGAGAGACACGAAACTACAGGAACTTCTGTATAGCAAGATCATCAGATCAAGAATCGATTACACAGCATCAGTAACCCTCTGCTATTTGGCTGCTTTTGTTTGTTTAACCATCATCTTACGGGCGTCTGGTTTGCACACGCTCTTACCTGATCTCTCGGAGCAGCAGCAGCTTCTCTGGCGTGTTCAGGATGGCCAGAAGCGGCTGGACGAGCGTCTGAAGCCCTCGTTCTGTCAAATACTGTCAGAACAGCAAATGAGTTTGGTCTCCGGACAAAGAAACCTTTTAATTATGTGAGATCATCAGGGGTGAGAGGCTGAATCTCTCTTACCTTCTGACAGATTCCCATGAGCACGACCACATCTTCATCCTCCAGCAATCTGACAGCCATTTCTCGCACCTGATTCAGAGCGTCCCGCTCAGATAAATCACCATTATACCTGCCTGTGGAAACACTGAGCCCTTGTGAACTGATTAGGAGATGCAGCTCTAGCTTAAAACAAGTACTATGACATTTTTAATTGAAATAGCACAGACACTGGACAAGAATGAAACTTTCTAGTCCATGTGTGTCGACCACATGCGTTTGCGCACACTTTAAAATGAAGTATACATGGAAAGCATATGCGTTCGAACTGAAGTACGCTTTGGGCGTAACGATGTGTAAAAATATTACCCAGATTGCACTCTGAGCGGGAGGGAGATCTGGAGCGTGATCTTGAGGAATCTCTCTTTCGGAAAAGGCCAAAGAAAGTTTTGGAGCGCTGTAGCCGACTGCTTCCCTCTTCTTCTCTTTCTGTCGGTTTTCTCTTCTGTTTCTTTTCCTCTTCTGTGACAACAGGAGAAACAAACCCAAACATGAACATTAGCAAAATGTTCCTAGAACATATTTTAGCTGGGTTGATGAGTTTGCAAGTCGGTGTATGACAAAAAACTCACAAATATATTTATCATGGTATAGCAAAATATGACCGTGTATGATCTCTTTAAACCACTCAACCCTACCTGACACAGTCACATGACTTCGTGTTCGGCGTATCGGAGGACTCGGTCGGCTGAGAGCCATGAGCAGAGACGTTTTCCGGCCTTCTCTTCGACTCCCTCCTGACTCTCTCCCATCATCCTCTCCATCGCTCCGGATCGCAGAGTCCTGCAGCAGTTCTGTGGGTCCTCGGCTCACCGTCCGCAGCTGCTCTGAATGACCCTCATTATCAGTGGAATCTGGATGAAACTGGGCCTCAGTGGAGCCGCAGACGTCGGACATTTCGGCTCCTAAGGGCAAGCTAACAGGCAGAGTAGCTTGGGAGAGGCCGCTCAAAGAGCCGAGGGGCGTTCCAGAGGACAGCGAGGAGGTGGATGAGTGAGACTCAGACCCGCGTGAGGACGAACAGACTGTTCCATTGCCCGCTAACAGAGGTCAAAGGTTAGTGTGCTTAGAGATTAGCACATTATTGTTGTGTGAACGCTAAAAAAATAAACTTACATTTATTCATCCAGCTGAACTCTGTCACCATTTCTTTGTAGGCCGGATATCTGCCGGCTTCCTGCATGTGAACAAAGAAACCACATTTATATCAAAAGCTGTCAATTACCACTGGAAATTATGGAAGCTTGTTTCTGCCACTAAATAAAAAATTTAAAAAAAAGGTAATTGCGACTTTTTATCTCACAATTCTGACTTTTTTTCTCACAATTGAGAGATATAAACTCCAATTCTGAGGAAAAAAGACTGACTTTTTTTCTCAGAATCACACAATTCTGACTTTAGAACTCGCAATTCTGACATTATATCGCGCAATTCGAGTTATAAATTGTGATTTATATTGTTTATATCACGCATTTCTGACTTTAGAACTCGCATTTCTGACTTTGAGCTCGCAGTTCTGATGTTCGCAGTATAAACGTCAAAATTCTGTTTAAAAAATTCAGTTACATTACTTCACATTCAGGTAAAACAAATAAAATATATCAATATATATCAAGATATACATCATATATAAAACATTTGCTTTTAGTAAATGTTTTACTTTGACTGTTTTTGTGGTTTATTTACATTTTATGATTTAATGAATTACTAGCTTCACAAACCCCAGTTTGTGTTAGACAAAGTTGACTGTTTTGTCTGTACTGGCTTAAACATAACTGTTAACAGAGAACAGTATGACTTATTTCCTCCCAAACCATTTATCTGGTTCCTGGTCATGAATGTTGGCATGTTTATATGGACATTAAGTGTGTATGAGTTTGCAGGAATACCTGATCCAGGAACAGAGTGAATAATGCACAGCCTGACACACAGAAACCAGAGAGCCACATCAGCCATCTGCTCTGTGTATGTGTGTATGTGTGTGTGTGTGTTTTTGTGACATATCAGGACACAAATTTGTATAATGACATGGGTATGACATAGGTATTAGAAGGAGAGGGTGACTTATGAGGACATTGCCCCATGTCCCCATTTTTCAAAAGGCTTATAAATCATACAGAATGAGTTTTTGTGAGAAAGTAAAAACGTGCACAGTTTCCTGTGATGGGTAGGTTTAGGAGTAGGGGTAGTGTAGGGCGATAGAAAATACGGTTTGTACAGTATAAAAACCATTACGCCTATGTCCCCACAATTCACAAAAACAAACATGTGTGTGTGTGTGTATGTGTATGTTTCACTCACTTTAATAGTCAGTATGACATGAGGTTGGCTCTTCAGCACTTCCACTGCTCTGTAATGGTTGATGTTCTCAAAGCTCACGCCATTGGCTGACAGGATCTGATCCCCCATCTTAACTCCACCCTGTTCTGCCAGACCGCCAGGATCCAGCCTGTAAACAGCCAATCAGACACAAAACTTTGACATCAAAACACAGAAGAAAACCCCAGCACATTTCACATTGTATCAGAGCTTGATTCGTTTTTCCATGAAAATCACAAACAGTAACGTTCCACTACATGCAGCAGCGCATATAAAGTCCCAGCATGCAGCATTCTTTATGTTACTCTCTCACTATAGTTAGTGTGTGTACTGACTTCGATACGTAGATGCCCAGGTTGTATTCTCGTCCTCCGCGGATGTTGAGTCCCAGGCAGGGCTGGTTGTGCGAGAGATGCAGGCGAACCGTTCGACACAGCGCTCCGTCTGAGCTGTACACCGAGACAGGAGCGTCCGATTCCTCAACCACCATCCGCCGATGGATCAGATCCACCCTAAACACGCAAACACACACGCTTAGCATCACAGATATGAACCCCAAACCGCTTGATTGGGTTGGTGACACTCACCATGTGGTTTTCTCATTAGTGTAGCGAACGCCAGGCACGCGGCCCACACGCTGGACGACCAATCGGAGGCGAGCGTGACCCGACAACACCTTCACAGCGCTGCTCATGCTGACGTTCTCCAGACTCACGCCATTTACCTCCACTAGCTTATCACCAACACACAGACCCGCCAGCTCTTCATATTGCGAGATATAAAGTCAGAATTGCGAGTTATAAAGTCAGAATTGTGAGATATAAAGTCAGAATTGCGAGTTATAAAGTCAGAATTGTGTGATATAAAGTCAGAATTGTGAGATATAAAGTCAGAATTGCGAGTTATAAAGTCAGAATTGCGTGATATAAAGTCAGAATTGCGAGTTATAAAGTCAGAATTGTGTGATATAAAGTCAGAATTGTGAGATATAAAGTCAGAATTGCGAGATATAAAGTCAGAATTGCGAGTTATAAAGTCAGAATTGCGAGTTATAAAGTCAGAATTGCGTGATATAAAGTCAGAATTGCGAGTTATAAAGTCAGAATTGTGTGATATAAAGTCAGAATTGTGAGATATAAAGTCAGAATTGCGAGTTATAAAGTCAGAATTGCGAGTTATAAAGTCAGAATTGCGTGATATAAAGTCAGAATTGCGAGTTATAAAGTCAGAATTGCGAGTTATAAAGTCAGAATTGCGAGTTATAAAGTCAGAATTGCGAGTTATAAAGTCAGAATTGCGAGTTATAAAGTCAGAATTGTGTGATATAAAGTCAGAATTGCGAGTTATAAAGTCAGAATTGCGAGTTATAAAGTCAGAATTGCGTGATATAAAGTCAGAATTGCGAGTTATAAAGTCAGAATTGTGTGATATAAAGTCAGAATTGTGAGATATAAAGTCAGAATTGCGAGTTATAAAGTCAGAATTGCGAGTTATAAAGTCAGAATTGCGTGATATAAAGTCAGAATTGCGAGTTATAAAGTCAGAAATGCGAGTTATAAAGTCAGAATTGTGTGATATAAAGTCAGAATTGCGAGATATAAAGTCAGAATTGCGAGTTATAAAGTCAGAATTGCGTGATATAAAGTCAGAATTGCGAGTTATAAAGTCAGAATTGCGAGATATAAAGTCAGAATTGCGAGTTATAAAGTCAGAAATGCGAGTTATAAAGTCAGAATTGCGAGTTATAAAGTCAGAATTGCGTGATATAAAGTCAGAATTGCGAGTTATAAAGTCAGAAATGCGAGTTATAAAGTCAGAATTGTGTGATATAAAGTCAGAATTGCGAGATATAAAGTCAGAATTGCGAGTTATAAAGTCAGAATTGCGAGTTATAAAGTCAGAATTGCGTGATATAAAGTCAGAATTGCGAGTTATAAAGTCAGAATTGCGAGTTATAAAGTCAGAATTGTGAGATATAAAGTCAGAATTGTGAGATATAAAGTCAGAATTGTGAGATATAAAGTCAGAATTGCGAGTTATAAAGTCAGAATTTCAAGGCTTCAGTCACTTTTGACCGAGAAGGAGCCAAGTGTGACCCCTAAACGAAGAGGACCAGAGTAACTCTTTCATCATGGAAACACATAAATACATGGAGCCTCTCACCTGCAGCGCTGTTTTTCTGCACTTTGCTGATGAAGACACTGAGTCCATGTTCAGATCCTCCTCGCACACTGAAGCCCAGCTGACCGTCATCCCCCCTGATGACCGTCAACCTCACCATCTCACCTGCAGACAGACACACCAGCGTTCAGCTCTCGCCGCTCACATGCTCTGGCTTCATTCACTTCATCTGCTTCACCCGTCTCACCCTCCATCTGTGAGTCTCAGTCCTGTCGGAGGCCGTGAACTCGTCCCAGAATGCCTGAGATCTCTCAGCTCACTGCGTCACAAAACAGAGACATCCATCAGTCTTTAAAAAAACGCATCAAAATGTTGAATCGCATCAGTGATGAACATCAAAACTCCCACCGCCAATGATCCTCGCCGAAAACACTGCTGGTACCAGATGAAAATATTGTTTATTATGATTAGTGATTGTGTTTACAGCTTCTACAGTATTTGATGTTGATGTATAATTAAAGTCATAAGTGTTTAAAATGAGAATTGATCCATATAAATATCAGAATCTGCACCAGAATGCATATTTTTGCTTAGTTTTTGCTCTCCACATTCCCACTAAATCATACTATATGAGCCATAAAAGCCTGATGTAACAAATAAGATACTCAACAAAAAACACATATGCAAACTTTTATTTTTACAGGGTTACTTTACCATATTCATATACATTAGTATTGTATTGTAGTACATGGTATTGTCATAGTATTAAAGGTAGTGGATTATAACAAGATAAATTCAGCAATTCACTGTTACTTTTATGAAGTGTTTATTTATCATGTTGTGATGATGTAAATAATATAATTTGGGCACTTTTTGGTTGATCCATGAACGCGCTTCTCTCTTATAATTAATGTGATGATCTTGACGCAGCGTGTCATAATCCCGCGCTCATGCGCGCGCGTTCACGAGACTCAGGTGTCATTCCGCGCCTCAGACAGCAAACTAACACAAACAACCACTTTATCCAACTTATATGTCAGTATTTGTCGATATACAGACAGTGTTTAATGTGTTCAAGTCGATTAGAAGCAGTTCTGTTAATTTCTATTCTGAATAACGGCAGTCCGTCACTTTGAAACGCTCCGTGTTGCTTTAATCATTAAAGATCGCGCGTGAAAGACGCCACAGGTGAATAAAATGATGTTATAAAACAACAAGAATTCTCTGATCGACACTTACTAACACTTTAACCGACAGATGAAATGTTTACCTGTTTAAGTTGTACCTGTTTCCATTCTGAGGTGAGCATCGCAATTTCTGACGCCTGCGGCTGTAAACCGTACTCTGCCATGACCCGCTCTGTGATTGGCTGCATTGAAAAGGTTGTAAGATTTCTATTGGATTCCGCACCTGTCAATCTTCACTCGGAGGCGGATCCTGTGGTGAAAGCGTGACACTCTGTGTAGCTCTTAGAGATTACTTTAAAAATACTTTTACTTTTACAAAATAATTAGTCACAGTATTTTATTTGATTTATTCCATAAGCATGCAGACTTTGATATTTATATGTAGAATGAAAATAAAGAGGAAAAGGAAAATCATATTTCTTTATTTAAACCATTACAAATGTTTGTTTACATTAACAGTAATTTGATTTGTTTTACATTTAACAAAGAGGAATTTTCTGTGGTAAAAAAAAATAATATATATTGTGCTGCTGCTGCTGTGTGTGTGTGTGTGTGTGTGTGTGTGTGTTGGTCTGAAGTGTGAATCATCAAGTCTGTCCCCTCATTAGAGTTTAGGATCAGTCTGTCACATAGACACTTTCAGATGACACACACACACACACACACACACGCTTTCAGGAGTTGATTTCTAGTTATTTCTGAACGTTCACAGATGATGTGGTGGATTGTTTGATATGAATCTAATTCTCTCGTGTCTCTTCTGTTTTCTGAATCCCGCTGACAGCCTTCCGGACCGCAGAGAGATCGGCTTTATCTCCAAACTCTTTCTCGCGGTGCTCCAGCAGAATTCCCTGAAAACACAAACGCATGAGAACACAATACAGCTACAACACCACCAATGGCTCTCAGGCACTAATAATCATTCACTAGTCATCAGGTGGCATTTTAATATCATGCATCATGAAGATGTTTGGAGTGAATCACCTGATTCTCTGGTCCAATCACATAAAGTCCTCCTAAAACAAACCCCTCCCCCTTTCTGTTGCCATGGTAACCTTTCCTCCACACCTGCAGGATGTTCCGCCAAACTCCAAACCGAGAGATTCCCAAACCCCTCATCGTCCTCCGCTTCGGACCGTAGAAACACATCTGGAACATCGAAGGAATCTGTAAATGTCTCTCTATATATATATTCTGACAACAAACTCCCAAATATCTACTTTAAAAAAGTCCTCAATTATGGCTGAATCACCTTCTCATCGAGGAATATCTCTCCGTTGAAGTAGGGTCTGAAGTCCTGAATCTCTGTGCCGATGTTCTCTTTGACCACAGCGTATAGAGCGACGCCACTGTCATCCAACTGAGGCTTCAGAGAGGAGAGTTCAGACGCCTCCTGACACACACACACACTGTGAGTCCTGTGTGATTATTTACATGATAATATGAGACAGACTCACGCACCTCTCTGCACAAAGATCATCCTGGCCGTCTGACAGCCATAATAACAGCTCCTGTCCGCTTCCACAGAGAGACGGCCTTAAAATTCACCTCATCTTCTGAGAAACACACACACACACACACACACACACACACACACATAACTGATTCACTGAATGCCTATTTGTTGAACTGCCCCAAACTGAAAATTACAGATGCATGAACAACTAAAAACATACAAAAATGATGTTCTTCATCAGTGTTTTCCAGCACAAATAAGATACTGAAGAAGCAAAATGAATGAAGATATTAATTCTTGTTTTCTGAAAAATTTGTCAAAATGCAACAAGTTTGTGCTTAAAACAAGAACAAATATCTGTCAATGGGGTCAGAAAAATAATATTTTTTCTTGTTTTAAACAAAGTCCCTTCATTTTAATACATTTTTCAGAAAAGAACACTTAATATCTTCAGTCATTTTGCTTCTCCAGTAAATGTATCTTGATTTAAGAATGTTTAGATATTTGTGCTGGAAAACAAGACAAAAATACTGAGGAGGAACAGAGTTTTTATTTTTGCTGTGTAATTTGTAAAGGTAAAGTCGCTGTGTGCATATTGACATTTCATATTTTACCCTAAATCCAAATGGAAAAAAACAAGAAATGATATTTAGCAAATTCAATCCATTCAATCCATGTTGTGGAGTCTCACCTCCGGTGGTGGATCTGAGATCTGCTCCGGCCAGCACGTCCACATCCGTCTGATCCGGTTGGTTCAGAAACAGATCCGTGTTGGCCAACAGAACGTACGCTGCAACAACACACAATCCCACCACATACAAACCCTCCAGATCCGGCAGGAACACTGAAGAAAGAGAGAGAGAAACATTCATTTAATCCTGTAATGCCACATCTTTTGATGTTTCTTTGCTCTGTTTTATACACAGCAACACTGAAAATGCTTTGAATTAGGATTATTATGAGAATTAGGAATTATTCGGCCCCCAATTGTGTTTTCTTTCTTGTTAAGGAAAAAAATATATTCTATTTACTTATTTATACTTACTGTCTGCTGCAGATGATTACAGTGTGATGCTGTTTTGGTCATCAGCGCTCATCTCACACTCACACTATATCTAACAGAACAACCTGCATAAAAGACGCATTAACCAATCAGGAGAAAGAACAGAATGACACCGTGACCTCAGCTTTATCTGACATTCCTGTCAAACTGTTTTCTTGCCAGTAACTGCTGAATTAAAATCCTCATGAGATGTAGAAATGACAGATGAGGTATTTTAAACAGATCCTAGAAGTTGTTTTAGGGAGTTCACATTGTTTAAACACAGTTTAAAAGTCTAGATTCGATGTAGAAAGTTGGCCAGATGTAAAATGTTGATGATCTGGTCAGAAATCGAGCATAATAACATTCTCACAGTCAATATAACATGAGCATGTTTGATAGTTTGATCAATTACATTCATGTTATTGTCTGGACTAATCTGAGAATGTGGAAGCATTAGAAATAATTTTTTTTTGCTAGCCGAACCAATGCTGGATTTGCACAAAAGATTAACATGACGGCACATGCTAGTGGATGAGTTGAATCAACTCCACAGCAACTACATAAATTTATCCACTAACCATTCAGAAACGTCTAAAAGTTGTAACTTCTTCCTGAGTCTCTCCATCAGTGTCGACTCCGGTTTGAACAATGTAAGGCTGAACAAAATCGTCATTTTGTCTGCGTGAGATTCTCCAGCTTTGTTGTTGTTGAGCTGTTAAAGCTCCGCCCTCTTCTGGAAAGGGGGCCGGGAGCAGCAGCTCATTTGCATTTAAAGGGACACACACAAATAGGGGCAAATTTGACAAGCTATAATAAATGATCTGTGGGGTATATACAGCAATGCATTCAAAAGAAATATTGACACACATTTGATAGACTACAGTGTGTTTATTGTTGGTGAGACAGGTTTCTGTGTGTGTTTGTAGAGTTTGAAACATCGAGACGAACCCTTCATCTGAGTTTAGAGTCAGTCTGTCATCAACTACACACACACACACACACACTACATGTGTATATGGACACTTAGCTTGAGTTTGTGACTATTTTAATTTCAGAGACACACGTTCAGTTTTTATCTGTTTAACAGCTTGAATCACATCAGATTTCTCGACTTTATCTCCGAACTCCATCTCCCGGTGCTCCAGCAGGATTCCCTGTGGGAAAACCATATAGAAAGGCGTTTTTAATCAATATTTGCATTCATGCATCAGGCAGAAACTTTTATCCAAAGCATATTACAGTGTGTTCATTGTATCACCATGTTCACTGTCCACCTGCTAGTGTGATCTCTGGATTAACTTGATTAAAAACTTGCTGTGTTCATGTACCTGTTGACGTGGTCCGATGACATAAACCGCACCCAAGACGAAGCCCTCGCCCCGCACGTTACCCCAGTATCCGTTCTGATACGCCCTCCAGCCGTTGGTCCAGACGCCGGCCCGCAGAATCCCCGAGACGCCCATCCAGCGCTCCTGAGGCCCGTAGAAACCTCTCTGAACACACGAGACACAGTGGATTCAGTGTGAGCGACTTCTGCATCTGTTTGACAGTAACATGTGAGGATCTGAATCACCTTCTCATCGAGGAATATCTCTCCGTTGAAGTAGGGTCTGAAGTCCTGAATCTCTGTGCCGATGTTCTCTTTGACCACAGCGTATAGAGCGACGCCACTGTCATCCAACTGAGGCTTCAGAGAGGAGAGTTCAGACGCCTCCTGACACACACACACACACACACGAGAGAGAGAGAGAGACTTGAATACACCTTGTCTACAAGATGAAAAGTGTGTGTGAGTGTGTGTACCTCTCTGCACAGGAATCATCCAGGTCTTCTCACTGCCATGATAATTGCTCCTGAACTCTCCCACAGTTCTCTGGCCTTAAACACTCGATCATCTGCAGATCACGGGACAAATTTCACATTTCAACTCTCACATACAAGACTTTAGCAAGAGAATGTGTTTCAGCAGGACATCAGGGAAAAATGAACATGTTTTGTAATCTGAGAGTCACCATTACGACAGAGCATCTAAATATAGTGAGATCTGTGCTTAAAACTAATGAAAAAGGAATAAAACAAATGATAATTTATCCATCTTTGAACATTCACTATGTCTCTCTTTTCGTCCTTTTCTTTTAAATTCTCATACACACAAATACAGTAACCTCCAAGCAGTATTTGCACACTTCAAAATGTCTGAATGTTATATAAAACATCGAATGAAGCATCATTTATTGTGCATAAAGATGTGAATCATGTTGATAGCTCATGTGTGAACTTGACTTCATAAATTCACTAACAATCATCAAAACACCTGATGGCGTCTCTCAGCGCTCACTCACCTCCGTCCAGTGTTTTGAGGTCGGTCTCACCCAGATGAGAGAGTGTGGCACACAGAGGTTGTGTGAGAAACAGTTCAGTGAAAGATCGCAACGCCTCGATGAAGCTCGAAGCCACAGAGCTCACGGTGCGGGTCAGCAGCTCCATAACTCACACTGAGATCCGGACGCTTCAGTAACACTTCTCTTGTGTGTGTTTGAGGTCAGTGTGAGACTCACGAGGTGCTTAACGGCTGTGAATGCCGATCTGGATCCAGCCATTGTGTAATCTGGGAGGAGATTGACCTCTGTTCCCTAAAAACATTCACTCTTCATGCACTGATTTCTCATGCAAATTAAAGCTTTTCATGTTGATTATAAAAGAGAACAGCAACTCAGTGTTGCCAAGGCATTCTGGGTGGTTTGTTTGGTGTCTTCTTTGGCTATTTTCATGGTGAAAACCATACTTGAGTTATTAAATCTATTAAAAAATGGATTTTAAATCAGATCACAGTATTAAGTTTTAGTATTATGACTGATGCACCAAACACACTAATTATAGAATGTAAAACACGACAGAAAAGTTCAGTTATCATGAGTAAAATTTAATATCAATATGCATCAGATTAAATTGAGCAAAAGCAGAGATTAATAATGAAACACGCGTCATGTTGTGGTTTCGGCTCCGTCATCTTCCTCCTGCACACAAAACACACACACATCTTATTTATGTTCTCTTTTCTTCACACATGTTACTTTTATACCTTAAGAATCTTTTATTAGTACTTTTTAAAATCCCTTTTAAGTAAGGCACTTTGAATTAGCTCTGTTGTGTATGAGATGAACTATTAACCTGAATCTCACTCATATTTAACCTCAAAATCAAAAGAAATACATAAATTGTACTGTGCATAGAGAAAATGAAGCACTGAAACACTGATGTGAGAAGCTTTGGGAAACTTCAGAACGCATGTCAAAAACAAGAAGAGTAGTAGTTAATTGTTCATAAAAACGTGTCCTACAAATGAATAAAAGAGCACATATTGTACAGATGCTTCATATTTAATAGTATTTGATGATTTATAGACTGTATTTAATAGATTAAACTGTTGCACTTGGTTTGCAAAAGGCTTTCCTTGCATTTACATGATTGTGACCAGCAGGTGTCACTAGCGATTTAAACGCTTTCAAACAGTGAATCATTTTGAAAAGCATTTGTTTCGGAGTTTCTAAAACCTCTGTTTCTCCCATTAATATCTATCTATCTATCTATCTATCTATCTATATATATGTGTGTTTTGCTGTTCATGTTTTTGTTCTGAATGTCTAAATAAATTAAGTGGGATGATGCAAAATTCTCACTTTTTCCATCTGTCTCTGATCAGAATCTTCTGTTTTCTCTGGTCCAGGTTGGTTCTCTTCAGAAGGAACGTCTGCTTCATTACTTTCGTTCTGAAAGATGAACACAGCTCATTTAGAGAACTTCAGTGAACTGTAAATGAATTATTTGTCCTCTGTGCGCACCTGTGTGTCCCTGTGATCCTCCTGAGAGAGCAGCTCCTCTGGGTTCAGGATCTCAGAGGTTTGATCTTCACCTGCAGCTTCATTAGTTTCCTCCTCCTGATGTGGAAAAACACAGAGCATATGAGCAGCGGCTTTCGTTTTGTAAACCTCCCTGATTGAGGGTATCGTCATGTGATTAATCACCTGATCATTCAGCTCGTTCACTGTTTCTGACTCTGTATGATCAGCAGGATCTGCTGCAGTCTCTCTCTGCAAATAAAAATACAACTTAAAGTGTTAGTTCACCCAAAAATGAAAATTTCTGTCATTAATCACTCACCCTCATGTCGTTCCACACCCGCAAGACCTTCATTCATGTTCAGAACACAAATTAAGATATTTTTGATGAAATCCGAGAGGTATATGACCCGTCCATAATCAACACTTTCAAGGTCCAGAAAGGTACTAAAACAGTCATGTGACTGCAGTGGTTCAACCTTAATGTTATGAAGAGACGAGAATACTTTTTGTGCGCAAAAACAAAACAAAAACAACGACTTTATTCAACAATCTCTTCTGTCATTCTCAAATGTTGTTTACATCCAGCGCTTCCAGGTTCTACGTCAGAACGCCGACTCATTATTGGCCGGCTCCTGCGTCAGCATCATACGCATGCGTTGTGCTGATCACGTGATCAGCTTCGGCCAATACCGAGCCGGCATTCGGACGTAAACACGGAAGCCTTCACTGCGTCACCTGCGAAAGGATAATGACAGGGAAGAGAAGATATTGTTGAATAAAGTCGTTATTTTTGTTTTGTTTTTGCGCACAAAAAGTATTCTCCTCTCTTCATAACATTAAGGTTGAACCACTGCAGTCACATGACTGTTTTAACGATGTCTTTAGTACCTTTCTGGACCTTGCTGTCTATGGACGAGTCTCGGATTTCATCAAAAATATCTTAATTTGTGTTCTGAAGATGAACGAAGGTCTTACGGGTGTGGAACCACATGAGGGAGAGTGATTAATGACGTGTGTGTGTGTGTAAAGAGTCTTGAAGTGTGTGTAAATGTTAGACGCAAACCTCATCTTCTCCCTGGTTCAGATCTGCAGGTTTACTCTCGTCTGCTGATTCAGGAACTTGCTGTCAAAACAACAGAACATTAAAATGATTATGCAGAATATTTTCTCTGAACGGCATAATCTCTCTCTCTGCTCCTGCAGTGTCTCAGTCACCTGGATCTGCTCATGCGCGGCTCTGATCCGGTTCTCCTCCTCCTGCAGGATCTTCTGATGGAGCGTCTCATCATGGAGCCGCCGCTGCTCCTCCTCTAACTGTCTCTGACCAGAGGATTTCTAACAAAAGACACAGTGATGGGTTATGATTCTGTTAGTGGGGATATGTACACTCAAAAGCTCCAACTAATAACAACATCCACCTTTTCTTACAAAGATGTTCATTAGGCATCATTAAATCCATGGACCCCATGCAGTAACTCATGGACATTAAACTACATTACCTAAACTTACGTTAAGTAAGTGTATTTACATTAATAATTAGTTCTTTGTTATGTCATGACAATGAATTCAGTCTTCAGAAGACTAGAGCAGATACAGATACGGAGACAGTGTGTGTTTGACCTCCAGTTCGAGCAGCTGGTTGTGTTTGTATTTGAGGATCCAGTGCGACAGGAACTCGATGGGATCCAGCGGTCTGAGTTCGATCAGCTCGGCGAGACCTTCGGAGAGACAGCGGCCCAAAGTCCTGCTCACATACTGCGAGTCCATCTGATCCACACGAGAACACCTGCGAATCAACCAGTTAGAGAGCTAACACCTATATTTATTTATCCAAACTGTCATGAAATGACGTTTTAGCGATAATATTAAAGGGTAGACATGTTGGTTTGTGTTAGGCTCTGTTTACAATCTCCATGGTAACGGCGCAGTAGTGAAACCATAGATGTGTGTATACGTAGATTCCACATTCAGCCGCTCCAGACACGTCGGCGCGCCCGCCATCTTGGAACGGTCAGCGTGTCGTCGCTCACAGTAACCCACAACATTGAGCAGCTTCTGGTTGTGAAACCGCCGAGATTTAAATTTCTGAAGAAATGGGATGACCTTTAACATGTGTTTCAGAACGTGTTGGTTTGTGTTTTTGTATGTATTAACTCAATATTACAGGTTTTTACTGTGGTACTTTTTAATGTCGTGTTAGCTGATGCCTTCATCTTGTATTGTGTTAGTTTAGCAAAATCATCTGCTGAAGTCTATTGCATATAGATATTCATACATCTAAATACTGTTGCAGATTGCATTCAAGTCCTCCTGGGAAATTCGTATTTACCAGGTGGGAAGTTGTAAGGGTTGCAAGTTTTCACAACAAAACCCACCCAATTACTACTCAAAACTATCCCAAAACTAATTCCCCTGATAAAAATTGCTTTCCAGGTGGGTAAAATCCACGTTTATCGTCATAGTTCCCTTGTAAAATTTGCATTTCAGGGGCTAAATATCATGTTATTTGGGGTCACTTCAACCCGCGGACATGAAAAACAACCCGGTGTTAAAGTAGCCCAATTCCGCGGGAAAACCGTGGACTTGGCAACACTAGAAGTTGTGTTTACAACAAGTTTCTTTCATCGCAAGACAGTGGTGTACCTTCTCTTCGTTAATTACACAAAAATACAGCAAGGTTTTTGAAATGTATACTTCTAGAAAATGAATAACAAAGAATGTGCTTCAGGTGTTTTTTTTTTTTTTTTTGATGTTTTTAATTAATTTATGACACCCCTGTAAACTTTATCGTTACATATTATATTATTATATTACAATGCTATATATTTTGTGCAGAGAATTAGCTCACTTTTTTGTAAATAAAAAAGCCTGACAATGTCACTGCTAAATATTGTGGTATTCCGCCATGTTTCTTACTGACACGCCCCCAACTCGTAAAGATCGGGGCTTAAAGAAAATCCTGAGCTTCCCACTGGTAGGCTATTTACGACTTTGTGGTGGTGTTCATGTGCGTTCAACTCGTAAATACGATCGTTTCGACATGACTTGAATGCACCACAAGTTCTCGGTTGTTCACGGACTGGCTCTGACCGTTCCAATATGGCGGACGACTTACCGCTAATTAAGAATCGACATAAATATATCTATGCCTGAAACGCCTCTGATATTCCTGCATTATGGAAGGTTGTTTCCGCCACGGAATAAAAAATAAAAAAAGGTAATTGCGTCTTTTCCCCCTCAGAATTGCAAGTTTATATCTCACAATTCATGAAAAAAGTCAGATAAATGTCAAACAAATAATAACAAGCTTCCATACATCATTATGAAAGCTTTCACAAAATGTTTGAACATGTTTCTATCCACAAAACCTATTGAACAGTAATTATGCAGCTAAATGTCTTTGCTGAAATACAGATCCATAATAAAAACACAGTCAAATAGCAGGTCACAATTCTGATATATTTGCTGAGCTCCCTGTGAGGACATGAAGATAAACCAGTGAAAAGAAAAGTGGTAAATATGTTGACAATACAATGCAAACAAACCTGTGAACATTTCTGCATACATTTGATAAAGTTCATCATAATGCAGAACATGTGAAACTGATTATGAGTCCACAAACATGATTCAAGAACACTGTTTTTAACTGAACATTAAGACAATTTGCTAATAGGCACTTGAACTTGAGTTCACCATAAAACACTTCCAGTGATCATCAGTTCTTAAAAGAACCTTTTTTAGTGAACATTTTAATAATCTAAAGAACCTTTTGTGCAATGGAAAGATTAAAGGTTCTTCATGGAACCACTGATGCCACTTTAAAGAGCCTTTATTTTCAAGAATGTAATGTAAAGATTTTTCCACCAGGTTGCATATTAATACTCATCTTCTCTCTATAATCACTGCTCAAATGTCCACATGTCAGACATTTGTCTAGACTTTCTCTAGTTTCCGTCCCTCAGAAGAAGAAGAACCGGCTCTTCTTGTCATCAGAGCCACGAGTGTTTCTGAAGAGATGGAGCTGAACTCGTGCGAGAACGAGCTGTAAAACAGCAGCACGATGATCGCAAACGTCCACTCCAGTATGGCAGCTGCGTGCTGAAGAACGAAACTCTCCTGAATGAAAAACACACCGCCTGAAGGACAGAACGTTAAGGAGTAACCGCACAGCATTTATGGCTAGTTTTATGAGCTACAGGAAAAAGACTATGAAATATTTTCTTCCTGTTACACACTCGTGTGCAGTAAAGGATATTGAGTATGAGGGTGGTGAAGGCCAGTGAGGTGAACGTGAGCCGCAGATGAGCCATCTGGAAGTCTCTCCGTGTCTCGGCGGCGCGGTACGACAGCAGCGTCTGCACGCACACAAACAGCAGACTGGCGGGGAAGGCCAGACCCGCGCCCACATAATGAAGAACTTTAGCATGGTCCACCTGCAGAAAACACAAGAGTCATCGTGAGTTACAGCACTGATTTTCACCTCCAAGAGGACTTTAAATTATTTAAAATAAGAAAAACAAGCTTTTTTCCATTAGCATTTTTTAAATAGGACTTTAAGATGAATTCTATAGGTTTTTATAAGAGTTGTGTGGGTCTTATGCAATTCTTTTGTTTATTTTATAATTGTTGTTGTGCTGTTTTTGTATTGTCTAAAGACAATTTTCTACCCTGTGGCGATAAACGAGTTTTTGAATTTGTAAATTAGCTAAAAACAACAACAACAACAGTCTTTGAGTTACCATCCCAGCTCTCTAACCACTAAGCTACAGCCACTTTCATTGCTTTATTAAAGCACATTTGCACACACCTCCATCACTGCAGGAGATGGGGTAAAGCCTTTGATTTCACACTTATGCAATAAAACACAATCGGCGGATGCGGACAGGAGAGACCCTGCACAGTCAGCCGTGTTTATCTGATCATAATAATGTTATATAACATCGGCTGAAGCAAAGAAAAAACACACATTTATGGGCTAATTCAAAGCTCTAGTTAACTATAGCAGCAGGAATAAAAGTCTCAGTGAATGAGGAAAAACAAAGTGTGTTTGTTCTTGCGTCGATAAAAGTTGAAAGGTGCAGGCAGAGATATGGAGGAGACGCCCAGACCATGAGCAGCACTTCAGATGTTCCAGAACATTCTATCAAATGATCTTTTCTGGAGATTTCTCACATGTTAGTTTGTTGTTTATTGCTAGGTACTGTAAATGCATCTACGGTTGTTTGTTTGCATGGCAAGAAACATGTTCAAATGTGGCAAAATATGAAAAGAGGAAAATAAACAAAAATCGTTTCATATGAATCAATCTATTAAAAAAGGAGTGCTAAAGGAGTTGAAACCATCACAATCCGTTAAAATATGCTTCAAAATACTGGACTCTTGCAAATGTATCAATGTAGTGGAGTAAAATAACAAATAACCAACATGGTGCTTATGGAGAAATTCAGATATGAAAGAGTTGATGAGAATTGTAATGCTCTTTAACGAATCATATTGAAGAAAAAGAGTAATTTTGTCCTTTTCTTACTTGGAAGTTTCCAACAATCATGAGTCCTGCGGCACAGAGCCATCCTGCAAACAGACCCTCGATGTTTAACACGTTGTTGCTCTCCTTATAGATCAGTTGAGCGTAACGCAGCAGACCAATCACAGTCACTGCAAAACACAAAACAGAACAATCACAGTCACTGCAAAACACAAAACAGAACAATCACAGTCACTGCAAAACATAACAATTACAATAACTGTAACACACAAAGCATAATAATCACAGTCACTGTAACACAAAACATAATCACTGTCACTGCAAAACAAACAATCACAGTCACTGCAAAACAAAACATAATCACAGTCACTGCAAAACAAAACAATCACATTCACTGCAAAACAAAACAATCATAGTCAGCGAAACAATCACATTCACTGCAAAACAAAAAACAATCACACTGCAAAACAAAAACAACAATCACAGTCACTGCAAGACAAAAAACAACAGTCACAGTCACTGCAAAACAACAACAACAATCACAGTCACTGCAACACAAACATAACAATCACAGTCACTGCAACACACAAAACAGAACAATCACAGTCACTGCAAAACACAAAACAGAACAATCACAGTCACTGGAACATACCATAATAATCACAGTCACTGCAAAACACAAAAAAAGAACAATCACAGTCACTGCAAAACACAAAACAGAACAATCAGTCACGGCAAAGCACAAAAAAGAACAATCACAGTCACTGCAAAACAAAACAATCACAGTCACTGTAAAACAAAACTATCACAGTCACTGCAAAACACAAAACAGAACAATCACAGTCACTGCAAAACAAAAAAACAACAATCACAGTCACTGCAAAACAAAAAACAACAATCACAGTCACTGGAACACAAAACAGAACAATCACAGTCACTGGAACGCACAAAACAGAACAATCACAGTCACTGGAACACATACCATAATAATCACAGTCACTGCAAAACACAACACAGAACAATCACAGTCAATGCAAAACAACAATCACAGTCACAGCAAAATATAAAACAATCACAGTCACTGCAAAACACAAAACAGAACAATCACAGTCACTGCAAAACACAAAACAGAACAATCACAGTCACTGCAAAACAAAAAACAACAACAATCACAGTCACTGCAACACAAAACTTAACAATCACAGTCACTGGAACGCACAAAACAGAACAATCACAGTCACTGGAACACATACCATAATAATCACAGTCACTGCAAAACACAACACAGAACAATCACAGTCAATGCAAAACAACAATCACAGTCACAGCAAAATATAAAACAATCACAGTCACTGCAAAACACAAAACAGAACAATCACAGTCAATGCAAAACATAAAACATAAAAATCAGTCACTGCAAAACACAAAACAATCTTAAATGAACTATCTTAAATGTCTAGCTGGCTGCTGTCAATCATGAAAGAGAAAGAGATGTTTCTATAGTTCAGAACTGAATCAATGAATCTCTCACCCAAGAATGAAGCAGCACTGCACAGCAGACTGAACCAGCAGCTCTCTGGAGGAACGCCGCCACATTTACTAAACACACACATGATGAGGATTTTAACACACGTCTGGCAATACTTTTTGCTTATCTTCAAATTAAATGTGATGTTGTGGTACCTGATGAGTGGGATATTATCCAGCGTGCAGCACAGATCAGATCCGCTCTGAAGAACCAAAGACGTCTCACAGGTTGAATTATACACCCTACACACACACACACACACACAAAGTTAACGTTAAAAAAACGACTTAATTGAACAAAGACTGAATAAAACATAAAAATGGGGTTTTCATAAGATTGAAGGGTTTTGTTTTTGAACATTGCAAAATCCTTCCTACTCACTAATGAATGTGTGAGATAGCTAAACTCTTGAGATAGTAAAAACATTTAACACACTGATCAATGTGAACAAACACAGAGAACCAGAGCAGATTCATCCGTCACAGACCCTCATTGATTCAGCCTCTTTAACCTCATAATAATCAATGTGATCTAATCAAACGCGACAGGATCATTTTATCTCGTTTGTTTATTGATGAGGAGTTTCTATTGATATCTGAATAAATCAATCACATCATTCTGTGTTTGCCACAGAGAGGATTCAATATTCACCAGTTATTCACAGGACACACGTGCTGATTGGAAAGTGCCATCGCATATCTGTGGATGTGAAAGAGAGCGACGGGTTAAAAGAGTAAAGACATTAAACTTTCAGAAATCCAACATATTTTACAAAAGTTTTGGGATCAACTGGGCAAAACTGATTCCTAATAACTATTAAATATTGCATTGAAACTGTTTACAAAAAGACATTTAACTCCACTCATCCATAATATATATAATTAATATATATAATAACATATTTATGAGTACATAATTACATATAATTAATAAAAGCTCATATGCTACTTCAAACTGAAACACAATTTCAAAGTTTAATTAGTTTATATAAACACAATAATATGAATACATGGACAAACTCCAAGACACCACACTAATGTTATAATATATTCAATAACATATAATATATACACTTTTTAAAACCAAAAAATATACTTTTTTATCAATATACCAGGGTTATTATCGTTAACTAAAACTAAAACCATATAAAAATGAATTACTTGAAATAAAATAGACATTAACTGAAATAAAATTCTAATTTTCATTTAGTTTAAAACCAAAACCAAAGACTAAAACTTAATAAAACTACGCAGATATATTTAAAAAGAACAAAAACGATTACAAAAACACCAAACAAAATGACTAACCTAAAATTAAAATGAAAACAGAAAATATAAAAATAAAATCTAATTCAAAATATTAACAAAAACTACAATAGCATGTCAATGACACTAAAATAACACTGCAACATATTCAATAGGCTATTTTTCAAACTCATGTTTTAAAACAGACTGAAAGTTGACCAAAATTTTTACAATTAAAATAACGGGCAGAATAAATTCTAACCAACAGAATTGCATGAGAATTATTAACACTGTCATCCAAAAGACAAGCTATAAAAGTAAATCTTAGATTAAAATGATCAAATGTAGTTGAAATGCATTCAAAGTGTTACTGACACCTCCAGATTAATATAAACTCTTAATGTTGATGTAATTTGAGGATATTAATAAAGAAGACTCACATGATCCAGATTCCAGGCAGTGTGAACACAGGCAGACTGATGGGCAGCAGGAACCACAGAGACATTTTTACTCTCCTGCAAGAGTTTCTCTGAATCATTTCTTCAAATCAAACTCCACACCGATCAGCACTCATCTTCATTCAGCTCAAAACATCCCAGAACTGCCGAAAGATCGACACATGACAGCAGGAGCTGAACTTCTGAAGTGTTTTTCTGTCAGTTTGTGGTCTGTGTGACTGAGGAGAGAAACACATGTGAGGCCTGATCTGATGCTCCTCCTCCTCCTCTTCATCATCATCATCATCTCACAGTCAGACTTCAGCTTCAACTCTTCTCATGTCATAAACAGCCTCGGGCTCCACATCTGAAAGAAACACCAGCAGCTGCAGCTGGACAAAATTACCTACTTCTGATCTCCTGCTCTCTTCAGATGTTCGACAGTGTCAGTCCAGCAGGGGGCGGAAGATTCTCTCTGTCACATCAGTGCAGCAGAAATGTTTATAACGTTTTTGTTTATTTTTGAAAGAACCAATACAGCAAGGACGCATTTTAAATGGATTAAAAATGACAATAAAGACATTTATAATATTACAAAAGATTTCTATTTCAAATAAATGTTGTTATTTTGAACTGATTGAATGAAAAATGATTTCTAAAGAATCATGTGACACTGAAGACTGGAGTAATGATGCTGAAAATTCAGCTTTGATCACAGGAATAAATTACTCTTTACTATATATTCACATAGAAAACAGCTACTTTAAATTGTAAAAATATTTCACATTTTTTACTATATTTTTGATTAAATAAATGCAGCCTTGGAGAGCAGAACAAACAGCTATACAGATTATGTAGTTAGCTCTATAATTACAGCACTTACAATCAAATAATAAAGTGTGGAAATGGAAACAATGAGGAAATAATGTAACAAAAATTTGCAACATTTTTAAAAACATGTGAAAGCTGAAGAATGCAGATAAGGACTTTCTAATAGACTAATTAATATTTTAAAATGAATAATACATACATATAAAAATAAAGGGAGAGAAAGACATTCAAATGATGTTTAATTTGATATTTCTAATGTTTGAGAAGATCTAGAAGAACAAACAGAATGAATGAATGAACCCAGCAGAACTTTAGCAAACGTTCTGGCAAGGTTCTCTCAAAGTTATGAACAAACATTCAGAGTTCAGTGTTATCTGGTCTTTAATAACGTTCTCAAAACGTTAGCACAGAAACATTATTTATACATCGTTCATGGAATGTTTTTTCTGAAACATTTTAGTTGGACATTCGTCTAACATTTTTTTTCTTTAGAACGTTCAGAGAATATTCAAAAGTAACGTTCGCATAATGTTTGAAGATGATAAAATGGAATGTTAACATCTGCATAAACAAGAGAACATTTTCAAAACATTTAAAAAACTGGATGTTTTAAAACATTTGGAAATCTTTTTTTTTTTTTTTTTTTGAAACTTAGCAAAACGAGAACATATTTTCATTAGCTGAGAAGACAATTAATCTCCATCCCGGGTCACAGATTTACAGACAGAATGAGTCCAAAACATATTCCTCTGAATGACCATCAGGTTTTACAGCATTACTGTATCTATCAGGAACAGATTGTTTATGATAATAACTGCATACATCAACCAGATGATGTATGTTCACTAACCAGAAAGACGAGTTTACCGTCGATCTGACGGGCCTCAACAACCTTCTGCACAATAAACACTCTGTGTTCTGCCAGTCAAACCTGTTTATAGAGTTACACACAGATATTTCTGACACACAAAAGCGCTTTTAGATTGTTAAACATGTCCTTTACAGTACGTCTAGGACTCTGAAGTGCTGAAATATAACATGCTAAATCACAAGAGAGTCATTTCTACTGACACTTTACTACATAAACTGCTTTTTAAGCATATCCTCTTAAATGATTTTTTACATGTTCACATTTACAATGTGATTTTGCATTTCATTCTGTCATCACAGACATCAGAGGAGAATGTGTCCTTGTTTCACTGTGACAAAATCAATATTTTGTAAACATTAACACACTTAACTCTTTAACTTCCATTGATGTACATTTCAACAGTCACATTTCACCCCAAAAATCATTAGAAAAACATAAAATGACATTTTGCATGAATAAAATGAAGCCTATTTCAGTGTTTGGGTGCATTACAAGTAACGCAAGTAATCAGATTACTTTTTTCAAGTAACTAGTAATGTAACATTACTTTTAAATTTACAACCATATATAGTTACTGTGCAACGCAAAAGTAATTACTTTCCATAAAAAGTAACTAAGTACCACAATTAGTTATATTTTATGGAGTAATGCAATAATGTAATGCATTATTTTTAAAAGTAACGTTCCCCAACACTAAGAACAATAAAAAATTTTGCATTAAACAAGCTCACAATGCAATTGTGCTAAAAATGGGCTTTATTATATAATTTCTTATATTCTGAGGTGAAATATGATGCAGCCTAATATTTTAGTCTCTGAACATGCAAACTAGTGCTTTTAAATGTACTTCATGAATGCTTTGCATATTTAAAAGAACACCTAAGCATTCAGGGTGGAAGTTCTTCTCACTCTCGTTTCACTCTCTTCTCGTCTGCAGGGTGTTTGAGGTAAGACTGATAGAAGAAAACAGAGAAGAGCAGCAGGTAGCTGAGGTACATCACTGATCCGTAGATGATGTTGTGCATGGTGGACACGCAGTGGACGTCGTGTTTCCAGCTGTAGACGAGCCCCAGCACGCTCAAACCCGCGAGCATCTGCGCGATCTGCATCGCCGTGATCAGCATGGCGAACGTCTTTGGCACGCGCACGCCCGCCGCTCTAGCGGTGTAGTAACTGTACATGAACGCGTGGACGGTGTAGTTGATGGTCATGAACCAGCCGCCGCCGGCCACGTGGTCTTTATACGAGTACCAGCTGTAGAGCAGGACGGTGATGTGATGATACCAGTGCAGGAAGATCAGACGCTGCTTACGCAGGACAATGAACAGCGTGTCACCTGAACGACACAAACACATTAGAGTTGAGCAGCATTCCTGACATGCATATCACAGAAAATCATTTTCATTAAAGAACGAGCAAGAATAGTTGTTACAGCTAACAGGGAACGTTCTGGCAAGGTTCTCTCAAAGTTATGAACAAACGTTCTTCCAGTAACGTTAATGGAACGTTCAAAGTTATCTGGTCTTTAATAATGTTCTCAAAATGTTAGCACAAAGCATTATTTATACATTAATATTTCCGTTTCCGCCATTAAATAAAAAATAAAAAAGGTAATTGCGACTTTTTAATCACACAGTTTTTACTTTTTTCCTCAGAATTGCGTGATAAAAACTCGCAATTGCGAGAAATTCTGACTTTATAACTCGCAATTCTGACTTTATAACTCGTAATTCTGACTTTATATCACGCAATTCTGACTTTATATCACGCAATTCTGACTTTATATTTCGCAATTCTGACTTTATATCTCGCAATTCTGACTTTATAACTCGCAATTCTGACTTTATAACTCACAATTCTGACTTTATATCTCGCAATTCTGACTTTATATCTCGCAATTCTGACTTTATATCGCGCAATTCTGACTTTATATCTCGCAATTCTGACTTTATATCGCACAATTCTGACTTTATATCTCGCAATTCTGACTTTATAACCCGCAATTCTGACTTTATATCTCGCAATTCTGACTTTATATCTCGCAATTCTGACTTTATATCGCGCAATTCTGACTTTATATCTCGCAATTCTGACTTTATAACCCGCAATTCTGACTTTATATCACGCAATTCTGACTTTATAACTCGCAATTCTGACTTTATAACACGCAATTCTGACTTTATATCTCGCAATTCTGACTTTATATCGCACAATTCTGACTTTATATCTCGCAATTCTGACTTTATAACCCGCAATTCTGACTTTATATCACACAATTCTGATTTTATAACTCGCAATTCTGACTTTATATCACGCAATTCTGACTTTATAACTCGCAATTCTGACTTTATAACACGCAATTCTGACTTTATATCACGCAATTCTGATTTTATAACTCGCAATTCTGACTTTATAACTCGCAATTCTGACTTTATAACTCGCAATTCTGACTTTATATCTCGCAATTCTGACTTTATATCTCGCAATTCTGACTTTATATCTCGCAATTCTGACTTTATATCTCGCAATTCTGACTTTATATCGCACAATTCTGACTTTATATCTCGCAATTCTGACTTTATAACCCGCAATTCTGACTTTATAACACGCAATTCTGACTTTATATCTCGCAATTCTGACTTTATATCACACAATTCTGACTTTATATCTCGCAATTCTGACTTTATAACTCGCAATTCTGACTTTATATCACGCAATTCTGACTTTATAACTCGCAATTCTGACTTTATATCACGCAATTCTGACTTTATAACTCGCAATTCTGACTTTATAACTCGCAATTCTGACTTTATATCTCACAATTCTGACTTTATAACTCACAATTCTGACTTTATATCACGCAATTCTGACTTTATAACCCGCAATTCTGACTTTATATCACGCAATTCTGACTTTATAACCCGCAATTCTGACTTTATATCACGCAATTCTGACTTTATAACTCGCAATTCTGACTTTATATCACACAATTCTGATTTTATAACTCGCAATTCTGACTTTATATCACGCAATTCTGACTTTATATCACGCAATTCTGACTTTATATCACACAATTCTGATTTTATAACTCGCAATTCTGACTTTATATCACGCAATTCTGACTTTATATCTCACAATTCTGACTTTATAACTCGCAATTCTGACTTTATATCGCGCAATTCTGACTTTATATCTCGCAATTCTGACTTTATAACCCGCAATTCTGACTTTATATCACGCAATTCTGACTTTATAACTCGCAATTCTGACTTTATAACTCGCAATTCTGACTTTATAACTCGCAATTCTGACTTTATATCTCACAATTCTGACTTTATAACTCGCGATTCTGACTTTATAACTCGCAATTCTGACTTTATAACTCGCAATTCTGACTTTATAACACGCAATTCTGACTTTATATCACGCAATTCGGACTTTATAACTCACAATTCGGACTTTATATCTCGCAATTCTGACTTTATAACTCACAATTCGGACTTTATATCTCGCAATTCTGACTTTATATCTCGCAATTCTGACTTTATAACTCGCAGTTCTGACTTAATAATTTAGGTTATTAAATGTTATAAACAAAAGTTGTAAAGCTGTAAATAAAACAAAGATTATTGGAGTATGTTTTACAAGAAAATACTATTTATATTTTAGTATTTCTATATATATATATAGTGTATATGTATATAAAGACTATATAGTCTTTCTACTTCCAAGTTTTTACCAGCAATTTCTGAGTGAAAATTGTTTAATAGTAAATCATTTTTTGTCAGTGTGCTCATCTTTCATAATGCTTAAAGAGAAGATTGGCCAATGAAGAACAAGATGAGTTATGAGTTACACTTTAAACCCCAGCAATCAGTATTAATAGTATGTGATTAACAGCATGTCTTACCGAGCTCAGGCGCTTTACTCAGAGCGAACGCAAACGCCCAGAACTTGCTGACGGGGGCGCTGTAGAAGGCAGTGTCACACACAGACTGCCGGAAGCCGTGTGTCGTCACCACATTGAACATGTACCAGCCCGTCCGCAGCGCACCCATTATACTGAGAGAACAAGAGCAATGAGGAAGAATCAACTACTGTGAAGATTATACTGATGCTGTGATTACAGTGGATTCATTCATCACTGATCTGTGCAACAAGAAAACTCTCAACTGAGCTTCCAGAAGAAAGATACGATCACACTGAGATTATATCTGACCCGGTGCATTCTGACATGTTCTGAGTAAGTGTGGAGAGTTGGGTGTGTTTTCTCAGACTGCAGCAGTCTCACCTGAATACGGCCAGACTTAGTGACCAGAGCATGAGCGGCGTCCGCAGGTCCAGCTTCTCCCGGCGCTTCATAAAGCTGCGTCCAAGATATATAAGCACCGCATACGTCCCAGACAGAACGAACGCTGTTCCCCTAAAACACAGAGGACATTCAGGCCAATTATACCTCACTTTTAGACCTAATGATTCACATATAGATGTTAGTTATGCACTGCAGGTGGATATTAAAGAATGAACGTGACAGAATGCAAGGCAAGTTTATTTATAAAGTATTTAAAAATAGCAATCATAAAAATGTTAGGCATCTATATTTTTTATTTATTTATATTTGATTATTTATGTAATTTTATTCTAAATTAATCTATTTAATAGATTGATAACTAACTAATAATTGCTTCATTTTAATAACATTTTTATTTATTATTATTTGCTTTTATTTTTACATTTTTGTAAAGCATTTCTCTAGACTTTTCCAAAGATACTTATTATATTTCAATTTTATTTATTTATTTATTTATCTTAATCATATCTTATTTGTTTATATTTTTTACATTTTTAAAGCATTTCTCTAGACTTTTCCATGGACACTTATTATATTTTCACTTTTTAAACATATTTATTTTAACCTTATTTTATTTGATTTTTAGACTTTCCCACTGACCCCTTGTCATATATAACAACGTCCCTGTCCTGATCTGAACCTGCAAATAAAAGATGATGTCACAATCAGCCGAAAGGTCAAAGGTGAGCGTATCCCCACCGTGAACCTGGTCTTACCACCTACATCCACCAATCAATCACAGCCGTATAGAGTTATAAATCACCTGTAGTCTGAACTCAACACACACATTAATGAAGAAGAATCATCAGGTCATTTCAGTGTTCACTGTTTGTTAATGTGACTGTGATGTTTGTGATAAAAGGTCAAAGGTGATTCTCTCAGACTGATGACTTTACTGCCTCACTTTAATGAGCAGGGAGTGTTTAAAGCAAAACCAGCATACTACATACTGCCTTTACTAACATACATATGAAATATTACGGTTAAAGTAGAATACAATTTAGATATATGACAATTATGTTGCACAATACACATTTTAAGCATCTTGGACTGTCTGCTGCTGTATTATTAAATACTGAGTATTATAATGTGTAGGCTGTTATGTATTTCACATCACATTATATGTGTATATACAGCAGCCCAGCCTATTCTATTCTACCCTGCTTTTACATGATAATATTCTTCATTTATGAGCGCACATCAGGGTTGACAGAATTCAAGATGAATCAGTGATTCATTTTCTGCTCAATTGACTCACCAGTTCTGCTGAAACCATTCAAGCGCGACTCGATCATCAAACTGACGCTCAAAGTCAAACGCGCGAAGTGAATCATTCATCTTCATCCTCAAGTGTGCAAATATTCAGTAGATGAAGGTGTTTCCAAAAGGAAACCTAAGAGGATCGGTGAGGTGACGGACACGAGCACTCCTGAGAAACTTCATAATTATATGCGGGAGTGGGAGGAGTCAGAGCAGCGATCCCGTCCAATCACAAAAGAGCTGTAGACGGTTGCATTTTTTAATAAGATGAGCGACTCAAAGTTTTATATTCATTAGAAAAGAAATGGACCATATTTGTAGACCTAGAAAAAATTGTACATCGTTTAAATTAATAATAAAATAAAAATATATAGCTAATGGAAGTCTAGATTTCAATACCTTACATGTTTAAATTAAACTAGTATGATAAAATCACTTACTAACCTTATCTGTGAAGGGTTATTTTTGTCTAACATTTTAACTAGTTAATAATAAATGAATATATATCCCCAAATCAAAGTTTTGTACAAAGTAGAAAACCTCCAACCTCATGAAAGGGGTCAAAGAGCATTCAGGCCAGTTTCCAGTTTCTGTCAGACTGCTAAACGACTGAAACAAAATGGAAGCAATCCCGGCTTGTCAACGGACTATAAAGGACAATTCACACTGACCCAAAGAAAACCAACAAACACCAACAAACTCCAGCATTATATATATATATATATATATATACACACACACACATACATACATACACACACACACACACATATATATATATTGCATGTATCTATCACTTATTTATGCATGCTATCTAATGCATTCAAGTCAGAAAAACATACAACAATATTCCATAATTATATATATATATATCACTTATTTATGCATGGTATCTAACAAAAACATTTAAGCCAGAAACATAATGTAAGCAATTTATTTTAAAATGTCTTCAAAAAATGTATTACAAAACATAAATAAAACATAAATTACCACTCCATCCATCCCCCGCAAATTATTATTATTATTATTAATATAGGCCCTTTTCACAGACTGTGATGACGTGCATTTTTTTAATTTTTAAAAAATGTATGTACATTTATAACACTATATACCGTTGCAACAAATCACAAAAAAACTAGTTAACGCTGCTGTGAGGGTGTTTCTGGGAGTCTCTTTCTCTGTTCTGACTGCTGTTATCAATTGCTCTCTATTTTTTTTCCTCTTTTTGAAAGTTATGAGTTTTTCTTTTGCTATTTGTGCAAATGGAAACACAAAACATATAATGAAGTCTCTCATTCACCGCTATAAAAGTTTACCCAACTATGACGACTTCTGCTTCTGAGAAACCCGGAAATGTGAAAAGGGTTTCAGGAAGACTTTTATTTTGAAAACACTCGCGCTGTTCTGTTTTATTGTGTCGCTGCTGCATCCTGCTTCACTGCTATAGTTTAAATATCACAGTAAACATGCGGACAGCTACATAAACTCACTGGCTGCAAGTATGTTATGTCATTTTTCCCAACTAATGTTAAGCTACAGTTCCTTCATTAATCATTATAACTTTATTAGTTCGCTGTGGGTTTCGAACTGTATGTTTGCTATATGTTGCAATGACAGTTTCATAATCCACTGATGTCAGTGCATGAAAACACAAGATCCTTCACTACAAGATTCGTGTTTGTCTGTTGTTCTTGTTTGTTATCAGTGTCTGACAGCTTGTGAATTCATATGGGCGTTGTTGTATGAAATGCTGACTGAAAGGTCAGAAACTCCTTCAGACATTATTAACACTGGAAACATTGTTTAAGTGGTTTTAGATGTCTGCAACAATGAAAGTGCTTCTTCTCAAAGAGCCAAGAGAGAGTGAAAATGAAGCAGATCCTTATATCAAGGTAACAGCACATTTTGTCTAGTCATTAATAATAATAATCATCACATTAGTCTTTGAGAGAGTAATGTTGGACTTTTATTTCAGGAACTGGCCTCATGTGGACATACAGCTGCTTTGATCCCGGTTCTGTCTTTCAAATTTGTGTCTCTAAATGAGCTTTCAGAGAGGGTGAGTCTGGAGATCTGTTTCTAAACTTGAATAATGTTGTTGTAGTTTTATTAAATGATTGTGTTTGTGAAACACCAGCTCTTTCAGCCCGAGAGGTTTGGAGGTCTGATCTTCACCAGTCCCAGAGCCGTGGAGGCGGTGAAGATCTGTTTAGACTCTCACAAACATAGTGAGTCTGGATCACACGATTATAGTATATTATAATTATATATTTTCACAAAAGAGCAACTCTTCAGTATGGGTTATTAATTCTTCCTTTGTGCAAGTTATATGTCTGAATTATACTACTAAACAACTACAATACAAGTTATGAAGTTATAAGTGTAGAAATATAAAAGAGGGTGGTATATCGCCTTCAGTTATATAATTCTCAAACATTAAGGTGGCATTTCTGATGTATTATTTTCCTCTGTGCAGCTTGTTGGTCATGGGTTCGATTCCCAGAGAATGCATGAACTGAAAAAATAAAATGTATATCTTGAATGCAGTGTAAGTCGCTTTGGATAAAGCATCTGCCAAATGCATAAATGTAAATGTTACTGTCTGTATGTGAAATGAGTTTAGTAAGTGCTCACAGATAACTTGGCCACTAGAGTTTGCTGTTTCATCACTTTTTATCACAGTTTATCAGGTTGAAAGAAAGAAAATGATTAGATGAATGATTGAAATGAAAGTTACTTAAAGAAAATGAATGTTTTTTTTAGGACCTGCTTAATTTATCTTGGTAACACTTTATAATTAGTTAATGCATTAAAGTTGTAGTCAACAACTTTATCTCGTAAAACTCATCTTTGATCACCAAAATTACATATTCAAAGTTTTTTCCCTGTGAAAAAAAATTCTTTATGCCTTAAAATGGCTTGAATGTAACTCTACACCCTTGCCTCATTTAATATACACGAGGCTATGAATATGCTAATTAGCCCCGCCTCCACTCACTCAGAGGTCCACTCGGTCAACTTACTGAGGTAAATGCTGCACAAAATATTGTTTTTACAACATCGGACACATGACGGTAATTAATATGATTAGCGTTTTGTTATCAAACAGCTAATAATGTGTTGCTAATGTTATACATGTTCCCATTCGCGCGTCAGACAACTGACTTCTAAAAATCAGTATCTTTACAAACAACTCAGAACATCAGTGGAGAAAGGCATATTCATCATATCATTGTTATATATATATCATACACCCGCTATATTGCTAAATCTACCCGATTTTTCACATCAACAGAAATAATATATCTTCTCTTGAGACTCTCTTGCTTCAGAGCGGTCATGTTTAATGATATGTTAAAGCCCGCCGGCGCATTGATGTGATTGGTTACAAGGTAGTTTGTGACGGAAGAAACACCAGCGATTTTCAAAAACTGTGTTTTTGTGATTTTAGATCACTGCAGTTTTAAAGAGAAAATACTCAGCAATAGTGTGGGGGGTCTTTAACTAAGACCGTCTACACCAGACGTGACTGTTGTCGCATCGCACAACGCCGCAACAGCTAAAGGGTGATTTATACTCGAAGTGTCCGCAAGTTCACTTGGGTGCGCGCGACAAAAATGATGTCATTGTGGCGTTGGTGGAAGTGTGCATTCAGTGCACGCAAACCCATTTCGCGTGGCGGTATGCACGGCAAATTTTGTAACTTTCCATGCGGCTCCGCATCCGAAGATGCACGAATGCGAGGCGAATCTGGCCGAGCATGTACGTCTCTCCACACCGGCACTCAGTTTGCGCGTCTAAATGAGTTGCTTACGTTTACAAAATGTGCCAACAATACCAAAAATAATCCATTTTAATGAAAATAAAGGTGCGGTGCGGAGCCAGGCAAAAGTGTAAATCAGGCTTCAGGCTCTGTTGTGCAACAAATCCTTCGCCATGGTCTTGTCAGTCATCTCATCACGTGATCTCTGATTCCTGCTGCATTGCGTACGACTCTGCAGCTCGTGTTGGATGAGCTGGATGGAATTGAAGCTCCGCATCCAGTGTAGACAGTATCACTGATTATAATGGGTTCTGTTGTCTTTTGACACGTCGTGTCGTGCCGCTCGCGTCCGGTGTTGACACGGTAGTTAATATAAATGATCAAGTTCATAGACAGATACAACTTTTGATCTTAAAAATGTACATTAACATTAACTTAGAGTAATAAATGCTGTAGAAGGATTGTTCATGTTAACTAATGTAACGTATCTTATGTTTTCCTCCTACAGAATGGGACACAGTGAAAGACAAATGGAATGCAAAGTCGGTTTACGTGGTTGGAAAAGCGACAGCATCTTTAGGTATGAACGTTTCAGCTGAACACACATCAGGAAATGATCAAACATTACTGTAATGTCTGTACTTTAGAGCAGCACATCCGAAGGTGTCCGGTCACACATCGGCGGGATTCACACGTCCCTGTTGTTTCCCTGATTAGTGTTTTATAAACCCGGCTGTTAATGAAGGAAGTGTGTGTTTGTCGGACACCTGCGTCCTGCAGAAGGTCTTTTGTTTGTCTCACCTGAGTAAATCTGCTCACACCTGTGACATGCTGAGCGCCAGCTGTGCTTCATCACGGACAGATGTCAACGACCTTCGTCTCTGTGTTTGGTTGTTGACCTAAAAATAGGCTATAATGCAAATTATAATTTCACATTTTTTTCTTGTGTGCTGAAATATGACCTGGACATTTCTTCATGAGAATTATAAATGCAATATCAGATTTACACTTCCAGTAGTGAAACGGTTTCATATAATGAGTTTTTTAATTGATGTCTTGTGTTGAAATGTTTAGTTGAGGATTTGGGCCTGCATCCGCTGGGTGAAGAGACGGGAACCGCAGACGCGCTCTCTCTGCTCATCCTACAGAGTACGACACTTTCACACATATCCTCTCACTGATGCCGTATAGTTAATATCTTACTGTATATGTGAGTGTCTGTTAATGTTGAGTTTTGTTAAATGCAGGAGAGAATCAAGAGATTCTGCCGCTTTTCTTTCCCTGCGGCTCCATCAAACGTGAAGTTCTGCCCACCGCGCTGAGAAAGAACCGTGAGATGATTTATACAAACATTTACAGACGTGACAAAATGCAAAATGTTTCATAAAAATCATTGGTATTCTTATGCATTTTGTCGTGGTTGTTTTTTTTTTTTTTTGTAAAAGTAAATCTTTTCATTTCACCCCAAAGAGGAAAAAATGAAATTATATTTTACATAAAGAAACGGAAGCTTTCTGTTTGCATTATGATGTTTCTTGATGTGTTTGTTATGATTATGGAGTATTATGCACATTTAACAGCTTTAACTGAGGTGAATCTGTGGGAAAAAGAGTGTAAACATCTTCTCTCTGTTTCTCTGACAGGCGTTCCTCTGGAGACTCTGACTGTCTATCAAACATCTGAACATCCTGATCTGCAGAAGAACATCACGGATTATTTCACTCAGCAGGTGTTTGTCAGAGATATTATATTCCAGTGTATTCTCAGTGTTGATGGGCAGAGATTTCAATAACATTTTACCTTTAAAATATTTAATTACATTTATAATTATTTAAATATAATTATATTCAAGTGTTGATGGGCAGAATATTTTACAATGTGTTTTTACAGTGTTTTACAATGTAAATAATGCACATCAGTGGTAAAAATGAGTGCAGGTGTCATGACAGTCTATATCAGTCTATTCCTCATGACAGCGTTGTTACCTGTGTGTGTGTGTGTGTGTGTGTGTGTGTGTTCAGGGCGTCCCTGCTAGTGTTGCGTTCTTCAGCCCGTTAGGAGTGACGTTCTGTTTGGACTTGGTGAAGAGACTCTCAGGATCTCAGCTGGAGCAGATAAAGGTGCGACACACACACACACACACACACACACACACACACACACACACACACACTCTCAGGTTTTCTGTCTGAATCAGCTTCAGAGAATATATCGTTCACCCTTCAGTGACAGAACTGTGTTCTTCAGTTTGCAGCGATTGGACCCACGACGGCAGACGCGCTGCAGTCTCACGGACTGACGGTCACATGCTGCGCTGAGAAACCCACGGCCAAACACCTCGCCGCTGCCATCACACGGGCCCTGACCCCTGACCTCTGACCCTCCAGCCAGAGCCGAGCCATTATATCTAGATTTTAGATATAAATAATGATTTAAATGAACTTTTAATATCTCTCTTATATACAGATATCTGTATCTGTAGGAAGATCATATTTGCGGCTGTATGTTTTGTGCATCAGAATCATCATTATCATTTATTTTGTGATTTTACACTAAATCTCCTGATCTTGATGTGTTTTATGTTGAATGCAAGTTTCAGTGTGATGTTATCAGTGTGAACTGGTGATTTTTTCTTTTCTTTTTTGTGCTATAAAAAAAATAAAGGACTTTTTTTATTTGCATTACTTTGATGGAAGATGCTTTATAAAGTGCAGTATCAATTAATTGTGTATATTCTCCTCAAATAATGTTAAGCATAATTTTCAATAAATTAAAAAGGTTACATTTATTTATTTTACATATATTCTTAATGTTGATGGGCAGAAATTTACATGTATAATTATTTTAATTTTATTTAAATAATATAATTATATTAAAGTGTATATTGTCCTCAATGTTGATGGCAGAATTATAAATAACTTTTAACATTTTGCATTACGTTTAATTATTTTCTTTAAATTATATAATTATATTTTAGTGTTTATTTATGTTTAAAAATGTAATATAATGAAGTGTTTTACTATTTAAATAACGCACATGTGTGTTATAAATGAGCGCAGGTGAGTGACGCGCGCGCTCAGGTGTGTTTCTCTCAGGCAGGTGTGAGTCGCGTGGCTTCATATGCAGCGATATGGCGTCACTCTTGTCTTTTGGTGAAATAATCCCGCTGCTGTTTCACACTGAGGCGCGAGCGCGTGAGGTGGTTTAAGAGACACGCCCACTCTGCGCGCGACAGTATAAAGCGTGTCGAGTTCAAGCGCGCTCATAAGTGTCAGTGCCGGACACGCGCGCAGCGGAACTTTAACGATGCTGGTTGCGATCCGGCTGATCTTCATCCTCCGGACCTTCATCTTCATCAGCGCAGAGAAAATCTTCCACAGCAGAGATCATTCAGATGTCATGAACGACATTCATCAGGCTGAACTCATCACTGACACTGACACTGCGGAGGTTCATCTATCTATCTATCTATCGTTCGTTCGTTCGTTCGTTCTATCATTTGTTCGTTCGTTCATTCACTCGCTCGTTCTATAGTTTGTTCGTTCTATGGTTCATTCGTTCGTTTGTTCTATCATTGGTTCATTCTATCTATCTATCTATCTATCTATCTATCTATCGTTCTCTATTGTTTGTTCTATCTTTCGTTCTATCGTTCGTTCATTCTGTGTATCATTTGTTTGTACCGTTCATTCACTCGCTCGTTCTAACTATCTATCTTTCGTTCATTCGTATCATTCGTTCGTTCTATCATTCGTTCATTCTATCTATCGTTCGTTCTATCTATCTCGTTTTATCTATCTTTAGTTTATTCTATCTATCTATCGTTTGTTCGTTCGTTCTTACTAATTCCTTATCTATCTACCTACCTATCGTTCATTCTCTATCGTTCATTCTATCGTTCGTTCGTTCTATCGTTCGTTCTATCTTCAGTTCTATCTATCTATCGTTCGTTCTCTATCGTTCATTCTATCGCTCGCTCTATCGTTCGTTCATTCACTATCATTCATTCTATCGTTCGTTCTATCGTTTGTTCATTCTATCATTTGTTTGTTCGTTTATTTGTTCACTCATTTGTTCGTTCATTCGTTCACTCGTTCTATCTATCTATCTATCGTTCGTTCGCTCGCTCGCTCGCTCATTCCATTCTATCATTTGTTCGCTCGCATTCTATCTATTGTTCGCATTCTATAGTTTGTTCGATTCTATCATTCATTCATTCGTTTGTTCTATCATTCGCTCATTCTGTCTATCTATCTTTCGCTCTCTATCATTTGTTCTATCTTTTGTTCTATCATTCGTTCATTCTGTCTATCATTTGTTTGTTTGTTCATTCACTCGCTCTATCTATCTTTCGCTCATTCGTATCATTCATTCGTTCTATCTATCTCGTTTTATCTATCTTTAGTTTATTCTATCTATCTATCTATCTATCTATCTATCTATCTATCTATCGTTTGTTCGTTTGTTCTTACTAATTCCTTATCTATCTACCTACCTATCGTTCATTCTTCTTCAGTTCTATCTATCGTTCGTTCTCTATCGTTCATTCTATCGTTCATTCGTTCGTTCTATCGTTCGTTCGTTCTATCTTCAGTTCTATCTATCTATCGTTCGTTCATTCACTATCGTTCATTCTATCGTTCGTTCTATCGTTTGTTCATTCTATCATTTGTTTGTTCGTTTATTTGTTCACTCATTTGTTCGTTCATTCGTTCACTCGTTCTATCTATCGTTCGTTCGTTCTCTATCGTTCGTTATATAGTTCGTTTGTTCGATCATTCGTTTGTTCGATCATTCGTTTGTTCAACCATTCGCTTGTTCTATCATTTGTTCTATCTATCTATCCATCTATCTATCTATCCAACTATCTATCTATCATTCGTTCAGTATCGCTTTGTTCTATCGCTCGCTCATTCTATCGCTCATTCATTCTATCTATCGTTCATTCACTCGCTCGTTCTAACTATCGTTCATTCGTTCATTTGTTCTATTCGTTCATTCTATCTATCGCTCGATTCCGTTCTATCTATCGTTCATTCTCTATCGTTCGTTCTATCGTTCATTCGTTCTATCATTCGTTCATTCTGTCTATCTATCTATCGTTCGTTCTGTCTATCTATCGTTTGTTCTATCGTTTGTTCGTTCTATCGTTTGTTCATTCTATCGTTTGTTCGTTCTATCGTTCGTTCGTTCTATCAATCGTTTGTTTGTTCGTTCATTCACTCGCTCGTTCTAACTATCTATCTATCGTTTTCTTCATTCTCTATCATTCGTTCTATAGTTCGTTCGTTCATTCGTTCAATCATTCGTTCGTTCGTTCTATCTATCGATCTATCTATCGATCGTTCGTTCAGTATCGTTTGTTCTATTGTTCGTTCATTCATATCTATCGTTCGTTCTATCTATCTATCTATCTTTAGTTTGTTCTATCTATCTATCTATCTATCTGTTTGTCTGTCTGTAGTTGAGTAAGTGATGTATTTATTGACAAACATATTGATCTCTTTCTGTATTATTTCAGCGGTTTCTGTCGAAGTACGGGTTCATTAAAGCAGGAGACACCGATGAGCCTCAGATCTCAGCAGAAGCTGCGGGTGAGACGGACGTCAGTCTCTCTCTGGACCTGCAGGAGGGCGGATCCACATCCAGGTCCAGCAGCGCTGATCTCCAGTTCATCACGGCGCTGAAGGAGTTCCAGCGGGTGTCTGGTCTTCCCATCACGGGTGTGTTTGATGACGCCACCAAAGCAGCCATGAATAAACCCAGATGTGGCGTCCCGGACCAGGATGAGGAACTGGATTCTACCGAACACAACACCGTTGAGTCCAACAGCACCTCAACACACAATCACACTGATGCTGTGAATGCCAGTGAAACTCGGACATCCGATAATACTCAACGTCACGAGCGGAAGAAACGCCACCTGGCAGCGCTTCTGAAGAGCAGAAGGAAAAGAGACGCCAGTGAGTGGACGGGACACATGGCGTTCTCGAAGAGCCTTCTGAAGTGGCGTCTGATGGGGGAAGGTTACAGCAGTCAGCTGTCCATCGATGAGCAGAAGTATATCTTCAGACTGGCCTTCCGCATGTGGAGTGAAGTGTCTCCGCTGCAGTTTGTGGAGGACGTTCACTCTCCTCTCGAAGACATTGACATCAGACTGGGCTTTGGGACAGGTCGGTTCTGAAGACTGTTGAGAACTTCTGCAAGTTCATTTATATGCAAGACAAAAATGTGTTGATTCTCATTTGGTAACGGAAGCCTCTCCTGCCCCCTACAGGCCGACATCTGGGCTGCTCTCAGCGGTTTGACGGCGCGGGCCGAGAGTTTGCTCACGCGTGGTTCCTCGGAGACATTCATTTTGATGACGATGAACATTTCACTGTCCCAAACATGGGCAATGGGATCAGTCTTCTGAAGGTAATGCGAGACCATGCACTAAACTACAAAAGCAGGGCCTAAAATGCAAATGGCCACTGAAGAAAATTTACCAGCCGTAAATATTTTTTACCCTGGATTAATCCGTATTAAAGTTACAAAAGTTATTCAGTCTAGAGCAGTGAGTAATTTTTTCTTTTTCTTTTGTAGTTTGATTAACATTAAAAACAATTAGGCTGCTGTCACTTTAAGAATTAATGCACTGATCCAATATACTGAAACACATGCGTTTTCTTTCTCAACTGTTTACGTTCACTTGGACATAACTGACTATGTATACGAGTAAGTATTCTTGCCAAGATGGGCATTTTGATCATTTTGTTTGAATATGTCTGTTCAAGCACAAGAAGACGTGAAAGAGAGCTCAATTCAGCATCGCGCGGTAGTTCCCTTTCGCATCTTTTTGCGCTTAAATATTTAAATTGGCAAGGCTTAAACTTTTGTGACGATGCAGCACTGGCCCGTCAACTGTCCTGAGCGTCGTTCACGTTCATGTTCTCACAATATTGCATTGTTAGAATTCATAAAAATGTTACCGGCCAACAGGTGATTGACACCGTTTCATATGCTCGCCAACGCCAACTTTTACTCGCGTTTAGTGAGTGTTAATTTTAGAGCTCAGAGAAACCAGACTAGGTTCACCTACAGTTAAAGTGGGCATGAAACATAAGTCACGCTAGTCTTTTCTTCCCTATTGTGCCGTATATCCGAGTGAAACGCTTCTCAAACAAGAACAAATGTAGGGCGGGGCTTGATTTTATCCGTGGGGAATTGATTGGATGGTTGTGGTTTGCTATTGGTGGATCTCATGTGAGTGACAGGTTGCCCCGCCCTCTTCATCAGAGAAGAGATGCTACAAGAGACATTTTTGATGATTAGGATGTTTCGAATGCTGAAAACCTTTGGAATTTTGTTTTGTCCAATGTAAAAGTAGCTTTTTTGTCATAACACCTTTTTCTATCGTATTCCCTGAAACAGACGCTTGTGCCTCTGAATCTCTGACTGTGATGTGTCGTGTGTTTCGTTCAGGTTGCGGTTCATGAGATCGGTCACGTTTTAGGGCTTCCTCACATCTACCGGCCCGGCTCCATCATGCAGCCCAGTTACCTTCCTCAGGACGGAGGTTTCGAGATCGACTGGATGGACAGAAAGTCCATTCAGAGCCTGTACGGTGAGACCTGCGTCTGCTGCGGTCATATTTGACCTGAGATCACTGGGATGAATTTGTCAAGACAGCTTTATTTCTGTAGCGCTTTTTACAATATATACAGAAAACTATAGTGTCATTATTCAGCTGAAGTCACTTCAGTTTGGTTCAATAACTGAGTTATCAAGTTTTCTTCCAGCATAAATGGAAATATCATTTTTAAACAATCTTATTGTTTTCTGTGGGTTTTCTCTCTCAGGTGTGTGCAAAGGTCGCTTCAGTACCGTGTTTGATTGGATCAGGAAGGAGCAGACGCCGTACGGTGAGGTCGTGGTGTGTTTTAACACCTACTTCATGCGGGACGGCTGGTACTGGCTGTATGAGAACCGCAACAACAGAACACGTTACGGGGATCCGGTGGCGGTGCAGGTGGGGTGGCACGGGCTGCCCTCCAGCGGTGTGGACGCTTACGTTCACGTGTGGAACCGCAAAACAGACGCTGTGTACTTCTTTAAAGGTATTTATTTACTTCTCAGTTAAAAACATAATTTTAGCTGAAAGACTAAAAAATTATAGCACAAGCTCATTTGCATCTCATGTTTCTAAAATCCACCTCTCATGTGTGAGCAGTAAACGGTGTACTTTTGTAACATTTGTATTTTGCAGTTTGCATATTTAGGGGTTTTCAATGATTAGGATTTTCAATGATCAAACTGTAAATAGTAGAGACTTGAAACTTTGAGGGATGGTAGTACCCACTCCGTCTACAACCTCACCAAGGCTCGCCCCGATCGGCCTGATGGGGGCGCTACAGCAGTCAAAAGTATGAAATCGCTCATAACTCCTAAACCGTTTGTCACAGACTCAGGTGTGTTATATCACTGGAATACTTGTCTCAAGCCAAGCTTCGCTCAACCTCGATAAAACCACTGCAGTACAAATCTCTGGGTCAAGAATTATCAAAAAAAATTGAGCATTTGGATAGCTATAACAGGGTCGTTTAGAAAATGGCCGTGGCCAAGTGTACCAAAAAGCTTATAATTCCTAAACAAAAACTAATATTAGGTGAGCACATGCGACATATGATTCTAAAGAAACATGCAAACTTTTATTGAAATCAGGCCATAGGTGGCGCTATAACAATTAAAAAGCTGTAAAAACCACATTTTTCCTTAGTAAATTACCTGTATCGCCTGTAAATGGTCTTTTCCATCTCTGATCTAGGTGGTTGCAGGCTTGCTAAATAAAACATTATCTTTTTACGGCAAGAGCTGTGCGTGTAAACCTAACTCCCCCTGATCTCAAGAGGCGCTCTAGCGACTGACGCTATACTGCGGTCTTTAGCCTCCTTGTTAGAGCGCCCGACACCCATGCCGGCGGACCCGGGTTCGAGTCCCGCTTAGAGCGGGCGGTTCAAACAGTAGGGGTTACACACAGATATCTGCATGGATCTCTTGTTGTTGCAGGTGTGCAGTACTGGCGTTATGACAGTGAGAATGATCAGGTGTTCTCTGAGGACGCAGACGGCCGCTCGTATCCTCGTCTGATCTCTGAAGGCTTTCCCGGCGTGTCTGGACCAGTGGACACTGCATACTACGACAGGAGAGACGCCCATATCTACTTTTTTAAAGGCTCACAGGTAACAGCTGCTAATGTTTTGACAATGCAAGATGATTGATCAGTCCAGTACAGCACCATTATTAATCTGAGTTAACGATATTAATCCCGCAATATTGATTTCCAGGTGTTCAGGTTTGATGTGCGCGTGAACCGCTTGGCTTCCTCTTCCCCACAAAACATCTCTGAGGTGTTTCCCGCCGTTGTCCCCGGTAATCACCCCGTCAGTAACCTGGACGCGGCGTACTTCTCATACACGCACAACACAGTGTTCCTGCTGAAGGGCGCGTGGTACTGGCGCGTGGTGAGCGGCAGAGATCGCAGATGGAGCGCGTCGCTGCCGCTGAACGGCCTGCTGCCCCGCAGGGACGTGGACGAGCAGTGGTTCGACATCTGTGACGTGCACGGCAGCTCTCTGAGAACCGCTCGCAGGTGACGCGCGCAAACCTTCAGATCAGACGCTCAATCTGATCTCTGTGGAAGCACATTTCCAACACAAGAAAAAACAATCATGCTTTGGTAAATCTTATGACAAGATGTTGAAATTATGACATACTAAGTCATAATTATGAGGGAAAAAGTTATATTTAAGACATACTAAGTTGAAATTGAGATGAACTTGAAATAACATAATTAAGACACACTGTCAATTATGAGATAAAAAGTCATAATTACGACATACAAGTCGATATTATGAGATAGTCAAGATTATGACATACTAAGTCATAATTATGACACAAGTTGAAATTATGAGGAAAAAAGTCATAATTAAGATAAGTTGAAATTGAGATAAAGTCGAAATTATGACACAAAGCCGTAATTATGACATACTAAGTTATAATTATGAGGGATACTTATGACATAAAAAGTCATAATTAAGATATACTAAGTCGGAATTGAGATAAAGTGGAAATTTTGACATAAAAAGTTGAAATGATGAGATAGCCGAAATTATGCAATTAGGTCATAATTATGACATACCAAGTTATAAAAGTCATAATTAAGATAAAAACTGAGATAAAGTCGAAATTATGACATAAGACATACTTATTCATAATTATGAGATAAAAAGATGTAAATAAAAAAGTCAATATTATGAGATAAAGTCAAAATTATGGAACTACCATTAAGTCAATGACATACCAAGTCATAATTATGACATAAAAAGTCCAAATTATGAGATAAAGCCAAAATTCGGAAAATTATAAAAAAAATCATGATATACTAAATCATTATGAGAATAAAAAGTCGAAATTGAGATAAAAAGTCATTTTTAAATCAGTTTTGACTGTCATAGTTACAGTCTTTTTAAGTCATAACTTTGACTCTTTCTCTCATAATTATGACCTTTAATATCATAATTTGGATTTCATGTCATCATTTTGAAAAAAATTTTCAGTGATTCCCAAACGTTTCTGTAATATTTCCTTCAATCCCCCTGAGATTTTAAGTTTGTATTCCAATAATTTAACAACACATTCACATGTTCACAGTTAATGACATGCAGATTAACAAGTGCTTTATTTGTATTATTTTTTTTATTTCAGAAATTATTTATTTATTCATGACTTTTTGCATCATTAATGGCAGAACGGCATGTTTCCTGCACAGCGTATTTGAATATGAACAGATGCAAATGAGATTTGAGAGCGTCGTGTAGAAGAACATTTTCAGTGTCTGTTATGATACAGTTGAGCACAAAATACTGAAACAATTTAAATAATTCTTTGTGTTCCTCTATAATCAGATGCTTATTAATGTCAATCAACCCGTATGTCATGCGATGACAAAAACGTATTTATTTACACTGTTTGCTGCAATATGACTCCCTGTTTATTTATTATTTTGTTTGTTATGAACATGTTCTTTCAGAATAAACTAGTGGATGTTTTATGTTGTGTCATTTCAGACTGTATCTTTGACATTTAGAGTTCAGAAATATGAAATATAGGGTGTGTTGAGAGGAATAAACACGAGTCTTCATATTGTTTCTTAATATCTAATGTCTGCAGGCTTCCAGTTTAATTTCTTCACTAATAATGAAACTTTCAAACTGATGTTCACACACACATTATCACACATGACACTTTATATCGATCTGTCGTTCTCTGCAGATGTTCTGTGGAATCACAGGTGACAAATTGAAATTAAATAATAATTGATTTAATTTAATTGATTTCCAGGAATCAGTTCACTGATGATTTATATCTGCAGCTGTGATTCTCTGTTTATCTGAACAAATAAAACCCTTGAGAGAAAATACAGGCATGAAACGAATTAGGAAATAATTGCATATTCCAGTAGTGATCTGTAACTGTGGAGACCGGGGATTGACCTCATGATGTAATCATAAAGACAGCTCAGGACTCACACATGAATAAGTGTTTCATCTCTTTAGTGCTGCAGAAACTTCATAATGTTAGAATGTCATTTCTGAAGATGTTAAACACACCAGCAGAGGGCGACGCACACACACCAATATAAAGAGACACACTGTGTGTACTAGCATACTACTCACTCAAACTACTGTGTGTAGTGTGGACATTTTATGAATGGAACACCGAATTTACCTACTATATTTGCCTTTTTTGTGTGTGTGAGTGAGTGTGTGTACATCAGTAATGATGTGAAAAATACTCTACGTCTCACATTACCTTTTCATTAAAGATATGACTGTGAAATAGCTGTTGCAATGCTTGAGTAAAAACTGTCCGACCATTATGCAGAATTACATTGTTTACAGTGTCGCAATCTTCCCTTTTTATGTAAATAAATTTCTGGGGAGATGAGAAATAAACAATACTTTCTAAAAATAGGTATACATCACAGAGAAATTTTTAAACTAAATTACAGTAACACTTCTTTAGAGAAGGTAATTTTTTGTACTCCCATACTCCTTTAATAAAGTGTGTGTGCAGAAACACTAAAGTGGGTGTCCTTCCCTTTCAGACAGTCATCAAGTGTTGACCTAAAGATCTGCCGGATGGACTTGATGCACTCCATATAATCTAGAAGAGAATGATTATCAGTTTCACAAACAATTGGCAAGTTGTTCAATGTTCTGTCACCTGTTGTAATTTCTGAATAAAGTGCAGATAAGCATCCCATTATCGATGCCATCAGCAAGTGCCAAAGTACTTCTGACAACTCTTCTGATTCTCTTAGACTGCCAAGAGATAGGTGAGAATTTCTCAGCATCTCCAGTTAACATAATTAGGTGACCACTTTGAGCACCAACATCTGGAAGATTTCCCATTGAGGCGTCACTAAAGAAATTTTAGAGTCACTTCCTCTGACTTTAGTTTTCTGAAAAGCTTGTTTACATCACGCAAAGTCTGGACAGCAGCATGTTTCGTAGTTGAAGCAAGGATAGATGTGTGACATTTAGTCTGTCTGATTATAACTTTCTTTGTACAGTACACAACTATCCTTTTAAATCATCATTTAAATCAGAGCGGCATCCCTCTCTGTTTAAGTTCACTTATATCACAAATATCTATTTGCTAAGCCAACTAATTCACTTTTTTTTTCTCTGCCCAATATTGTTAAAAATTAAAAATGAAAATACAGGTATCGGTACTCGGTATCGGCAAGTACTAAAAGTAAAAGTATCGGACTCATTCTGGAAAAAGTGGTATCGGTGCATCCCTACTAAAAATGTTGTAAACAGCATTATGGAAAATATTTTTCAACTTTAAAATATATTTTGTTTAAACCTACAAAAGCCATTCACATTTACAATCTTAAATACATTTTTGGGTAAATGCATGCACTTTTTATTTTTATAGAAATATTTAAAAATGTATATCTATATCTAATCTGTACAATCTATATTAGCAGTATAGTGGTTGGCCATTTTATGTATATTTTGAATTAAAATATGTCTGAAAATATATTTTTTGTTGCATGGAACTACAAACTGCAATTTAAATATTTATAAATTACTGTTTATGTGTACATAAAAACATGTAAGCAATTTATTAATGTACATGATTGTGTTTACCTCTTCTATTGTCTGTGGCTTCTTTCTTTATCTGACACTCTTTATTCCAGTCTTGTGGTATGACGTCACGTGTGAGGCGCACAAAGTCCTGTAAGGGGCAGCGCTGGGAACAGCCAGGTAAAGTCACAGCGTACGGCTCAATAGCGCTGTCATTGCGATAAAACATCTCCACTGAAAACATCCTGAAAGAGACAAGCAAAGGAATATTTTGGTTGACCAAAGAAACATAAGTTTAGGAAAAACACAGACAATATGTTACCCGTTCTCTTCCTGGTGAAGCTCAATTAGATGACACGAGGCATAAGGTGGCTGCAGGCCACTAAAGACATCCAGGGCTTCCTGCAGAGCTACAATTGTTGTGTCATGCTAGTAAGGAAAGAGTTGCATGAGAAAACATTACATGAACTGCTTTCTCTCAACAGAGCACATTTCTTTTTTAGCGCGACACGTGACTTACAGCTGAGTATACCATCATCTTCAATTTTTGTTTATTATCTGAAGCTGCTGCAGATGAGAGATCCTTAATGATCTGATCTAACAGCAGGCCTGCGAATGAGAGCGTAAGCAAAGTGTATTGCACATTTCTAGTCTTTACACTGACGTGTCCCTTCACTATAATTACACACCGTTTCAAGTAGCGGCCTCTCCCTCTGTTCAACATTGATTGATAAAAAATAAGATGCTCTGCCCAGGGATGAGCTCTCACCTCCCTGAAGTCTGCTCTTCTCCTTTTTCTCATAGACTCCAAACATAATCTGATAAGAAAAGTCATTCAGCACCTTCAGCGTTTCCATCACATCTGGAGTCACCCAGTCTGGTAGCAACTTCCCATGTTTTGACTGGGGAAGGAGAATAACAGAACTGATCAGATACAATTCATGCTGTTTGTCTGAGCATCTGGATTTAATCGATTCTGAGCATCTATAGATCAGTCTGCAATAAAATGATGTTGCAAGACATTTACCACAAAGTGTAAAGAGAACTCAACATCACGAAACATAGAGATATCAAGATATGTGTACTATCCATCCTAAATAGTATGTGACATTAGTAATGTTCAATGCTATTTAAGGCAGATAGGGTGGATAGTATGCACACTGGGATGCAGGGAAGGTGTTTCATGGGGATGGGTGGGTGCTAAAGAGTTCTTTTGGTGTGATTTGGTTGTCACGATTCTCTGGTTGGTAGAGATTTCTTTGAAGAATCATGGTTAATGTAGTTTTTCACCAGGAATTCCATTGTTAATCATGATTATTTAGAAAAAAAATTAAATAATGTGGTTGTTTCCACCACTAAATAAAAAATAAAAGAAAGGTAATTGCGACTTTTTATCTCACAATTCTGACTTTATATCTCACAATTCTGACTTTATATCTCGCAATTCGGACTTTATATCTCGCCATTCGGACTTTATATCTCGCAATTCGGACTTTATAACTCGCAATTCTGACTTTATATCTCGCAATTCTTATTTTATATCTCGCAATTCTGATTTTATATCACGCCATTCTGACTTTATATCACAAAATTCTGACTTTATATCTCGCAATTCGGACTTTATATCTCGCCATTCGGACTTTATATCTCGCAATTCTGACTTTATATCTCGCCATTCGGACTTTATATCTCACCATTCGGACTTTATATCACAAAATTCTGACTTTATAACTCGCAATTCTGACTTTATATCACAAAATTCTGACTTTATATCTCGCCATTTGGACTTTATATCTCGCCATTCTGACTTTATATCTCGCCATTTGGACTTTATATCTCACCATTCTGACTTTATATCTCGCAATTCTGACTTTATATCTCGCAATTCTGACTTTATATCTCGCCATTCTGACTTTATATTTCGCCATTCTGACTTTATATCTCGCAATTCGGACTTTATAACTCACAATTCTGACTTTATATCTCGCAATTCGGACTTTATATCTCACAATTCTGACTTTATATCTCGCAATTCTGACTTTATAACTCGCGATTGCGACTTTATATTATGCTATTCTGAGAAAAAAGTCAGAACTGCGAGATGATAAAAAGTCGCAATTACCTTTTTTATTTTTTATTCAGCGGTGGAAACAAGCTTCCACAGTCTTTAAAGCTTTATAAAGCTATTGTATTTCCCTATGGAGAAAATTTAGATTTTTACTTTCAGAAATCTAATGTTGCACTCTGTAACGAGGTTGATAAACGACATTAGTTGCACACACACTGTCTTTAATATATCATTCATTCACATATAGACAATACTTAGCAGGCGAGATTGACTGGCAGAGTCTCTTAATGCTAGATGAATTCATGAATAATGTGCACATGAACGCCAGGTGAAACTCACCTCACAGAACAACGTGTCATAGACAATCCAAACAGAATCAACAGAGGCTGTCTTCAGTCCTGTTTTTTTTCTCACCATTTCTATAAATGCCTGCATAAAAACACAATGACATAACCATGATTGTAGTAACCTGTTTTTTATTGCACATTTACATTACAAGACAGGGAACATACAAGTAAGGTGGACTCACCTTGTAAGTGACAGTCATTTTATGAAAAATTTCTGAATTTTCAGTCTCATTCATGAGCTGTATGTAACGTGGACAGTTTCTTAGCGGGAATGGGAGCAGCTGGACAGAAAAGACAAAGGCAAACACGCTGTAGGCAGGTCGAATGGTCATGGAAACAGATTTTATATATCTAGAGATATTTACTGATGCTGCTGTGCAAATATGAACTCAACACTAAAGAGAGGCCAGGGCCAAGTTTCAGTGTGCTTCAATATTGTGGAGAGAAAAAGTGGGAACAGAGCTTCAGTGCGATGTCTTACCAAATCTTTATCCTCTGGAACAGTGTGAACAGGTATCGGCTGCCATTTCAAACCAGGAATAAACTCCTCAGAACTACTAGGTGGGAACATGGCAGCCAGGTTAGCTTCTGCACTCATCAACGTCCGGTCAAGATCTGTGCTTCTGATGTATATCTGCAACACAAAGATGGCATATGCTATTTTAAAATGCAGGTCTGACAACTTTGTGTATCCATTTATTGAACATGTTTAAACATAAATTTAAAGAAAGAGTGACCTCATGCCGGTTATAGCTCTCACTCAGGAATCCTCTGTAGCGTTCCTTTAAAAACTGACCTAGTTCATAGTGCTGCTTCTTTCCCTCCTGGAAAATTGAGAAGATTGAGTTACAGTAATAAAAACACCCTCTTATGAAATCTTATAGTGAAAGGATGAAATAACATCCTTAAAGTACATTCAGTAGTTTGGTGCCTATTAAAAAATGTACACAGACTGTGCTCATAATAGTTTTCTATTGAAGAGTTTTTAAATTATGTATTATTAATTACCACTATAACCGACAGATGGCGGCGGAGGACCATTTATTTGCACATATATTAGCCATTTGCGCACCCAGTGGGCGTGCTGGCCTGAAAACGAGGTGTGTTCAGGCACATTGTTGGTGCGTTGCTATTTTGAGGCAACTGAAATAGACTCAATGGCGCAATATTTTTTTTGTTATTTAAACAGCGCGTTAGTAATATGTGCCCATAGGCGGGTGCACAACATGCACACACACAGCACACAAACATGCCAAATATTAAAAATAAAAGGATTACAATGTAAAAGATTCTTATTATGTGCATAAAGATAAAAATGCTTTGGTGGAATCTGGCTTGTCCCATAGATGGTCTTTAACCTCGCGCACGAGCAGATCCGTTTCCTTGCTAGAGAACCGTTCAGTTTTTCCGCTTGCAAATTCTGCCATGTAAATAGTGAATCCCATGTAACTGATTAAAACAATGAGAATAATGTATGTGTGTGCATGTCTGCATACCTGGGAGAGCTGTCCAAAACCCTGGGGCCAGTCACTCTCCTTGTAGGGATCGGTTGGATAGGCCTCGATTGGAGATCTGTCGCCATGACGATAGAGCTGACAGAGACAAAGTCAAATACTTGACTGAGTATTGGGAGGATTAAACTACACAGTGCAACTGCGGTTAGAAGCCATAAGCATGTGCCAAATCCACGTTCCAGACCTTCCTTACCTGTTTTACCTAGTGTTCCAGTGCAGAATAGCAGTTAATTTCGACGTTGATGTAGCGAAGAATGTTAAACTGGTACCTCCATTTTGAAAAGCTGAGGTAGATGCTTACTTCATAGCCTTTGAGTGCATTGCTGCAAAACTAGGAAGGCCAAAAGGATATGTGGTGTGGATGTATTACTTTGTGGGATTGAACTAGGCTGTGTTAAAGTATCATTGCATAAAGCCCCTAGTGGTCCAGTTACTTATTATTGGGATGGTGTACTCATGAGACGTTGGCGACCACAAGTGAATGGGAATGTGTTAGCGGTACATCAATTGTTCTGCCTTCTGCTTACCGCCCTCAGGTGCTGAAGCTGGTGTATGAGCACCCCCTGTCTGGTCACCTTGGCATCACTAAGACATATAAGCGCATCTTAAAGTACTTCTTCTGGCCTGTACTGAGGAACAGTGTAGTGAAGTACTGTCGAGCTTGCCATGAATGTCAAATTTCAGGTAAGCCTAACCAGACTGTTCCCTCTGCTCCTCTTCATCCTATACCAGTGATGAGTGAGCTGTTTGAAAAACTTGATTTTGGATTGTGTTGGACCCTTGCCCAAGTCAAAATAGGGGCATCAGTATATTTTAACTGATGTGTGCTGCCACACGATTCCCAGAAGCTGTTCCCTTGGATTCTCTGAAAGCTAATGTCATAGTCCAGGGGTAGCGAACTCTGGTCCTGGACAGCCACGGTCTTGCAGAGTTCAACTCCAACCCTGATAAAAACTCACCTGCCTGTAGCTTTCTAGTAACCCTTAAGACCTTGATTAGCTTGTTCAGGTGTGTTTGATTAGGGTTTAAGCAAAACTCTGCAGGACTGTGGCTCTCCAGGACTGACGTTCACTACCCCGTCATAGTCAAAGAGATCATCAAGTTCTGTTTGACGTTTGGACTACCAAAGGCCATTCAAACTGACCAGGGCTCCAATTTCACCTCAAAGCTGTTTGCTCAAGTTTTGAAAGAGTTAGGAGTTTCTCACCAAATGTCTAGCGCCTATCACCCAGAGTCACAAGAGGCATTAGAACATTTCCACCAGACTCTCAAGTCTATGCTTCGTACATACTGTGTGAGTACTGGTAAAGATTGGGCAGAAGGTTTGCCTTTGCTGCTGTTTGCTGTCAAAGAAACTGTCCAAGAGTCATTAGGGTTCAGTCCATCCAAACTCATGTTTGGTCACAGTTCGTGGACCACTAAAGCTTCCTCGTGAACAGCTTGCTACCAACCTGTTAGACTATGTCAGTAACTTCTATGAAGGACTGCATAGTGCGTGTGACAGTGCTAAAGCTCATCTGTTGTGTATACAATCCAAAATGAAGGCAAGGTTTGATAGGAAGACTACCAAGTACAGTTTCTGTGGTGGTGCCTGCCGCTCTTTGCTCTTCTGTTGATGACCCGGATGTAGGTGGATTACCTGCTGAACGTTTTCAAAATTCAACTGTGTTAAGTCAACTTGATGACTACCATGCATACTTGCCTCAGGGTCAAAAAGAAGCTCTTATTCAGTTGATTAATAAGTAACCCATGCTCTTTTCTGATGTTCCTGGCAGAACCTCTATAATCAAACATGACATAGATGTAGGTAACACCCCAACGAGTGTTGTCAGAAATCCCCAACTGTGAAGCCTACTTATATGATGTAGTAGTTTACTCTCACACTTGGGAAGAGCATCTAAGTAGCCTTGATAAAGTGTTTAATGCATTGGCCAATGCTTCACTAACCCTTAACCTGCTTAAATGTGAGTTTGCTGAAGCAGTTGTTACCTATTTAGGTAAAAAGGTAGGTCAGGGTCAAGTAAAGCCTGTGGAAGCTAAGGTAGCAGCTATCTTGGACTTTCCTCCACCCCGTAATAAGAAAGAGTTGCAGCATTTTCTTGGAATGGTAGGATACTATCGGAGCTTCTGCAAGAATTTCGCTACAGTGGTCACTTTGACTGACCTACTTAGTACTGCCAATACATTTTTTTGGTCCTCTGTATCTGAATCTGCCTTTAACGCTGTCAAAGATCTTTTAAGTAGTGCTCCTTGTTTCACTCTCCCGTTTAAGCTGCAGGTAGATGCCAGTTCCTCAGGTGCCGGAACTGTGTTACTGCAGGAAGATGCTTGTAACATAAAACATCCTGTATGTTACTTTTCTAAAAAGTTCACCAGTCCTCAGCAAAAGTACATACTATCGAGAAAGAGGCCCTAGCCCTGGTATTAGCTTTACAACACTTTGAAGTTTACCTTGGTGGTAGTAATCATCTTGTCACTGTCTATACAGACCATAATCCTCTTGTTTTTCTGGATTGGAGGCGAAATTCAAATCACAAGTCACTAATTATTCAAGACTGCAACTTGAATATCTGAAAATACTGTAGCCGATGCCCTTTCAAGAGTATAATCTGCTGTAGAGTGAAAAGTATTTGTACAGTTTATTTTCAAGACATGGGTCGATGCTTGAAAAATTATCGGTGGTGGTGTTATGTTCCGTGGTTGTGTATTATGGTAGTGTATATTCTGTTAAATGTGTGCTGGTGTTTTTCTTCTTCAAGTCAAGTCACCTTTATATATATATATATATAACGCTTTTTACAATGCAGATAGTGTCAAAGCAGCTTTACAGTGATAACTGGTATATAATTTTTGGCTGCACAGCAACTCTTAAAGAAAATGGTGTCATTGTCCAGCTTAAGTAAATTCAGTATTGATTCATTAATTCTTCTCTCTACGTCTCTCTGCATGCTCTCTGCCGCTCTACCAGGTGCGGAAGAGAGAGAGGTGATCACTCACACCTGCTGCTCGTTACTCTGGAGCGGCTGCATGCTCAAAAGAAGCTTGGAGTGACATTCAAACTGAAGCTTGCCTTCCAGAGTGCTGTTTCCCTGTTGTATTGTGTAGAGTTGAGTTAAAACGAACAGTTTTGTCAAACCAGCTGTAGCCTACATTTACTGAGCACACACTAGTCTCTGGCAGTAATCTGGACAAATGCATAATACTCACCACAGTGACAAACTTGAGGGTGCTCTCTCCATTGGAAAGACTAAAAGCGAAGACAAACACGGTGATCAGAAAACAGGAATCCATACTTGCAGACGAGCAGCTGAGATAGAGTACAGTAACCTCATTGAATGATCGTTGCTTGCCTGATCTGGCAAACACAACAAGAAGAGCTGCAAGGTTTTCCGGGTAAAGGAGTGCTCCCATTGGTCAATGCACTCTGCAGCTTTAAAAACACATAACGTGATTGGCCTTCTTGGAACAAAGAAGGACTTCAGACCAAATCGCAAACAAAAGTTGTCTTTTGATAAGACAACTGTAAACTGCAAATGTGGGTCATGTTTAATCTGGCATCCAAGACCAGTCTTAATTAAGGTGTATTTGAATCCGTCTTTCTTTCTTTCTTTCTTTCTTTCTTTTTTAACTGTCCCGGCTATTTTAAACCAGGCCTGCTACAGGAGAATGAGAAGAAATCAGTTTCGCAACATACCTTACTGGATATTGTGTTCAGGGTTGGATCGTGAATGCATGAATAAACAATTGGCAACAAAAAGCAGTCAATAGAATGAGCAGTCTTATCTGTTGATGGTAGGATCGATGAAATCTAGTAGATGTCCTTGTTGATGTAGGCCTGGAGTCCTTTGAATAAAGTCCTTAGGCAGTTGCAATACTGCACCCAAACAAACTCCAAAGTTCGGCACTTCACAAGGCAGTGTAAGTTTAAGTGTAACATAAAATCCTCTACAAAAGAAAACAACTCATTAACTTTCTTTTACAAACCAAACAAATATAGCACACAAAACACTGAAACAAGTAACCTTTCCCAAACAATAAACTTCACAAAAGCATACACAAACTCAAACTCTTGCAGGCGAATGGACCAATGGATCAGACATGAAAATGGTTTTGGATGGTTGAATACCCAGGTTAGAGCACCTTAAAAGGTCGTCCTTCCAAATAAGGTCTCCATTTTTCGACTGGCTATATCACCACGCAGCACTCTTTCCCCGAAACTGAATACCATTTCTCAGCTCCCTGTAATAGATGTGAGGAGTAGGCAATGACATGTTCCACACCATCTATATTTTGGGTCAGGACTGCTCCCAAACCAATGTCACTAGCATCAGTCTGGACTCTAAAAGGCTTTGACAAATCCTGGGCGAGTAAAACTGGGGCACTGGTTAATTCATGTTTGATCAACTCAAAAGAACTCTGACATTCCTCCGTCCAAGTCCAGGTAGCTCCTTTCCATTTCAAGGCATGCAGTGGGGCAGCTTTCTCTGAAAATTTAGGGATGAATCTGTGGTAGCATCCTGCTAGACCTAAGAAACGTTGTACTTCTTTCAGAGACTTGGGGACAGGAAATGTGGCTACAGCTTCAACTTTAGCAGGGTCAGATTACATGTCCTAAAAACTTCAAAGATTTCTGCATCAGGTTGCACTTTTGGAGTTTTAGGGTGAGACCTGCTCGATTCAGACACTGGAAGACTTCTCTTAGGTGGGCTAGATGTTCTTCCTCAGACTTGGAGTAAACTACAACATCGCCGATGTATACAAAACAACTCTTACCCCTCATGTCAATTCATATAATCCTGATCATGTAGTAAAAGCAGTTTTGGGGAAACTCTCTGACTCCATCTCAACTTGCCAATACCATCTTTTGAGGATGAGGGTACTGAAAATAGCAGCTCCGTGCAGAGACTCAAGGATTTCATGTATTTGTGGTGTGGGGTAACAGTCCAAGTAAGTCTTTGAATTCAAACCTCTAAAACAAACACATAATTGCTGACCACCTCCCTTCTTCGGTACCAGGACCACAGGTGCAGCCCATGGAGAAAGTGAGGGCCTAATAATCATTTTGTCCAACATTACCTTGATTTCTTGTTTCTTGATGAATTGTTGTTTCTCAGGTGATACTCTGTATGGTTTCTTACGGATGAATACTTCACTGGTTGTAAAAATGCAGTGTTTGACTACATCAGTTGTGTCCCATTTCGTTGGTACAAACGGTGGGCTATTCTCTCATCAGATGCTTGAGTTGTGACTGGTATTCTGGAGATGTGTCTGCATTGGTGACCAGTAGGTTTGGGAACCAAGAACCAGTTCTTAACCAGTTCTTATCCAGAACTGGTAGTGTTTTTTGCACGGAACCGAAAGTTTCGGTTCCGAAAACGGTTCTTGGTGGGTAAAGTGCGGGGAACGTATCCTTTAATAGAGACGTCTTGCCTCATGAATATTATAGCAATGAATGCACTGAAAAGCCCTCGCAGAGTCACGGTACTTATATACCACGTCAGATATAAATGCAGAGAGAGAGATGCACAAAGCTGCACGATTAATCTTTAAAAGATCGCGTTCTCAATTTCATCACCTACATGATCTAATTCCTAAATGACAACGATTCGCCCGTGTATATTAAACCTTTGACAAACATAAAATCGCAACATTCAAATCTGCGTTCACGCTGCTCTTTAGAGAGAGCAGTTGTCATGTTTAGATATAAACAGCTTCACAAAAATTTTCTCAAACACACAGTATCATTATTTCTGTTACAAATATTCCAATTATCACAGAAGTATACAAAAGTTTATTATTCAGATATAAACGCTGATGTCTACGTTACCGACCAAAATAGAATAAATCACCTTTTTGAAAGTAACTGGGTGCTTCAAATGTCGACTGCATTATTACGCCACTAAGTGGCAACAAATTACTGTTAAAAATGTATCTATCACTGAATCATACTTTCAGAAACAAGTGAAGTCTTTATGAATACAAAAATATTCTGTTTCACCTGTCTGGATCTTACAAGTGTGTTCAAGCATCTTATTTGTCTTGAATTTGTCATTATTAGTTCATGTTAATGTAGTTAACTAATGTTAACTATAGTGAACCTTATTGTAGTGTTAATAAATTTGTTGAGATTAGTCTGTTAAACTCATTTCACAAGTATAATAAACACAAAAAATACTGTTTGTACAGTGAGATCCTCATCCTTCATAACATACAAAGTTAAATCATACCTCCTTCCTTGCCCTTCACATTCGCAGTTTCACACCCCAAAAGCTGATATCACTTGGCCGTTAGCTTGTTTGAGTCATTGATAATTCAATGAAAGTATGAATGAGTTCTTGCACAGGTTGTGGATCTCTTCTGGTGACAAAAGGACCGGCAGTAAAATCAGTATTGGGTTCGTACTCATCCTCCGCACCGTGTGATGTGACTGACATGACTGAAACACAACAAACAATAAACAGACACAAACCCATAGACCTTGAACACTTGTTTTGCAAATTGTCCCTGTTCGGGCACCATTCTATAACTAGTTTAAACCAGGCCAGCTACCGGAGAATGAGGGGGAATCGGTTTAGCAACATACCCTACCTCATTCTGACTGGGTCGCGGAGTGCCTGAGTAAAACGTGTTGTCCCGATTCAGTAACTGTGGTCAGATGAGATGTCATCAGGCTATATATCTGTAATTATTCTAACGTATTTTTTGTAGTTTGTTACGAAATAAAAACTCAGAAAACCGAACTTTCCTGTCCTGTCAGACGTGTGCTCGTAGCGCGCGCTTTTCAATTGCACGTGCAAATGCGGCTGCGCGCGCTTTATATCACTTCAAACATAAAGCGCAAGAGAAACTACGAGCATGCAACGTTATAGTTACGTTGTCAATTAGTAAGTCATGAAATAAAAGTAAAGTACCAATAGCACGTGTGACGTAACTGGTACGTCGTGTGTTCGCTGGGAAGGATTTGCATTCATTCTATTCATCAGGAGCAGTTTCCATGTTTCATTAACGGTTCGTGTTAGTAGCCTATTGTGTATTTTATATCTGTTTTATTAATACATTACAATAAAACATAAATTAATAAAGCATCTTTTTCTTTAATTCTAAAAATAAAAAAAAAGATTTGTGTTTGTTGCAGTCTGTAGCCTAGTCATTATAATTAGCTTCATATAAAAAACAATAGAAGTCTGTGATAGGAGACATTTAATTACAAAAAACATGCTCAATATAAAAATGGCGACAAATACAAATTAATGTTTAGATAGAATTATTGTTCGGCTAAATAAATTACACCTTTTGTCCAGTGATGTGGTTAGTAATTATTGGATATTGATTTTAAAATAACTGTGTAAAATTCCGGAGTGGATTTCCATTCTTGGAATGACTAATTACATTAGTGTCTCCCATTAAATAACCAGTATATGTGTATTATATAGCCTATTATACACACACTTACTGGTTTTACAGGTTAAAATTTTTTGCCATTTTTTGTAGCTCAGGACTCAAATCGGTATGAATGAGTGTTTCATCTCTTTAGTGCTGCTGAAATAGAAATAGAAACTTCACAATGTTAGAAAAAGTAATTTCTGAAGATGTCAAACACACCAGCAGAGGGCGACGCACACGCACACACACATATTAAGAGACACACTGTGCATACTAGCATACTACTTACTCAAACTACTGTGTGTAGTATGGACATTTTATGAATGGAACACTGAATTTACCAGTTTTGTGTGTGTGTGTGTGTGTGTGTGTGTGTTTACAGCAGTAATGATGGGAAGAATACTCTACGTCTCACATTACCTTTTCATTAAAGATATGACTGTGAAATAGCTGTTGCTATGGAAACGTTTGAGTAAAAACTGTCCGAGCATTATGCAGAATTACATTGTTTACAGCATCGCTCGGGCTGATGGGACACATCTCTCTCTCTCTCACACACACACACACACACGTCAGCACTACAGCTACACACTGCAAATGATTCTGTTTTGTGAAAGCTTTCATTAGCTTGTTCTCCAGTGATAACTGATGAATATTTTTGTCAGAGAAGTAATTTCTTGTCAACATGTTGCTCACACACACACACACACACACACATACATCAGAACTAATGAGCATTCAGGCAGTGGATCGGAGCACAAACCTCATGAACTGATGATGATGATGATGATGATGATATTCCAGAACATTTCACCCCGATGAGACACGTGACTGTATATCTTAACATTCATATCAAATCTGATTTGAGTCGAAATATGATCAGAATAACATCATCACATATGACCTCACATGGACAGTAAATGAGATGTAAAAAAACGGGTGTTTTGATATTTGACTGAATTAATCCATTATAGTTCTTTGAGGTAATTGTTCCATCACTTTTGACCCCAACAGCCTAGAAACAATGTTTTTTTCCTCAGGTTCTTTGGGTCATGTTGAGTTTACTGGACTTTTCCCAGAGCTGGTTTGATGCCCTTAACATAGTGTATAACTGAATGTAAATGTCAAAGCAGATGTTTACAGCAGCAAGGGTTTAAAACTGTCTGTTTTGCAGTAACTGAAGCAGTGTGTTTGTCTGCTGCTGGACGGAGACTCAGAGATTCTGGGATGTAAAAGTAGGTTGAAGGACTCTGGGTGGCGAATGACCCCTCAGGCAAACACACATAAAATGGGGCAGAAAGCATCTCGTTCCTCCCTCTGTGTCTCTGACTCGTTCTGTCTCTCCTCTCATCCGATCATCCACGGCAGGCCGTGTTTCTCAGCATTCAGAGCGGATCAAATCTATGAGCAGATTGCATGACGTTTTGCGGTGAAAGTTACAAACTGAATATCTAGTTAATATCTCATTTCATGTTTCAGGTTTTATGAACTCTTTTAATTTAGACTATTGATTTAAACTGAAAAAAAGGCCAGTTACAGGACCTAAAATACTTATGATGTTGGAAAAGTTCATGTCCACATTATTTTTTAATCACTTTTTCTGGTTTTGTGCAGATGTCTCCAGTGCTAGACTGCAAAAATCATTTTGTTAGGCTACTTAATTTTTTTTTTTCATTAAATAAACATATTAACATATTACAAGATACATTCACCTAAAGCAAAATTGCATAAGATAATTTTGTTTATTAATGAGGTAAGAAATAACTAAAATCACAGTAGCCTATATCCTCTGAAAACGAACCCTAACCCTTACACAATTTTGCTTCTTAACTAAAATATGAAACATTATATAGTACTATCTACTATAATAGAATGAAATATTTGGAATACATATATTCAAAGACTTTATAAAAGTCGTATTATTATGAATGGGAGAAAGTGCAACGCGCAAAATGGCGGAATAAGTCCCGCCTTCTAAATAAGAGCCAATCGCCGATTGGTAAACTCATCGCGTCACTGCAGCTGCCGTTAGAAGCTCCGGTTCAAGATCGTATGCAGCCCCGCCCCTTTTCAGCGTCGCGCTCATTGTTTTTTGTCTTCCGGTTTGTATTTACGCAGCGATCTTACGTATTTATGAATGAACTGCTCGTTTTAAAATCTTCCCTGTTTACTGACATTTGTTAAGACATCTGCTTTAAACATTACAATGCTCTGTCATTAACTCTACAACAAGTAAATCCACTTCACCAGCTAATTATTCTTTGGAATACATATATTCAAAGACTTTATAAAAGTCGTATTATTATGAATGGGAGAAAGTGCAGATCTACCGCCAAAACAGAAATGTACAGATCTACCGCCAAAACGGAAGTTCAAAGAGAGTATTATCAAGATGGCGGCGCGCTTGTTTCTCTGGTGCATAGAAAAATGCAGTTTTATGTCATGATTCGAGAGTTTATAAACAAAATTTATGAGACAGTTGTTGTCAGATTTCACTGGTGATTTCAAATATGAAATTTAATCAAAAGCTTGGCGAACAGCTTTGGAGAATTTGATGTTTCTCCCATTCAAAGAGATAGGAGCTGCACTTGCATGTCCGAGAGGCGTTTCTAAGATGGCCGCCGAGTGAAATGACTTGTCTTAAAGGGACTTTGCATCCTTCACAGTGGCATCTAGTTATCACTTAAAATGTTCACTTGATAATGCCTTGAGGTTATAGGCCTCACGGACAGAGATAAAGAAATATTTCTTTGAATTGCGATACAGTAAATTTGCATTTCTGTGTGTTGTGAAAAACTTTTTTTTCCCGATTCTTCAGTTCTGAATTTTACATAACACCTATTGAACGCAAATGTAGTAGATCATCTGGGTTTCCATGCATGTAGAAAATAAGCATACTGTGCACTGGAGATTTAGTATGTTATTCTGAACACAGGCGGTATTTGAGTTCTGAGCAGTTTGAGAGACGCGAGTGTCTGTTTCTGCTCCGTGAAGCGTGATGTAAATGTCTCTATTTTCTCTTGCCTCATAAAGATGAACTACACCGTCCCGCTCGGAGAAAGTCTCAAAAAGAAAATGATTATGAGCCCGATTCCTTTTCCCCAAATGTGTGTAATTCCACGCAGGCGATAATGATGTCATTACACCCTGATGCAGGACGGCTGTTATGGTCCTTCATTATTTTTTAGAGTCTGCTCACATGACCTTGTTATCTGTCCCATGCAGACCAGCCGCACACTAAAGGACAGACACAATCGTTACGGGTCATTTCCCTGCCGACTGAGATAAACGGAGATGTGGATGTGTCGAGACGCGCAGATGACCCTCAAACCACAGCGCTTTTATCAGTTAGAGACGCGTGTTCGTAAGTGGATGAATCTTAACTGCTCATTCATGTTTGATCATATCTCCCGAACTGATGACATTTAGTGAAATGAATCTCAGTTCAGGTCAGATGGTCAGTGTTTTTCCGAGATCTCCTTCTGAAAAGCACAATGTGCTCTGATTGGTCGGCTGGAGCAGTGTGTTGTGATTGGTCAGTGTTTGGGAAATGTCCTGCCCATTACCATAACCGCCAGTTTCAACACACTACTAACTAACTCAACCAGGCCCCGCCGCTTTATTCTGCGTATGAATTATTTAAATGAGGAATATTGTGATGAAAACTCAAAAATACAATGGAGGCGTTTCAGGGAGGCGAAAGGTTCTTTGGGGAACCAATAATGGTTCTTTTATGGCATCGCTGCAAAAACCCCTTTATAAGAGTGTATCTCTTTCTTCAAACTAAATGTACTGATACTAAACTAAGATGTTTTATTGTCAACTAAACTAGTGTTTTTTTAAATTATTTGTCAATGCAAATTCCCAGATGCATTCGGTGGCTCTTAAAACTCTGAAATAGACTGTATTTCTGCATGTACAGATGAGCAAAGTGCCATTGAGATGAATGGGAATACGACTGAACATCTTCAGAGCTTCACTGATAAAAGGGTTTGCTCCAATCGCTTTTTAGTTCTCTATAACCTGTAAGTCACAGAGTGATTTTATTGTTTTTTTTGAGTGATATTTCTAAGCGCTCTCCAGTCTTGTTTTCTTGTTCAGCATGATTTACAGTATCACTCATGGTGTTTTCTCTTGTGACCCGTTGTTCTCCTGAGGGACGAGCTGACATTAACTCAGCTTGACTTCTCTCACCCTCTCCTGCAGCTCCACTTCACTGCTTTTCTCCCAGTGAAGATCCAAGATTCTTTCCGAAATCGTCATCGTTCCGAAACATTTGTTGTGTAAAACTGAGCTTGTATAGATTTTTATTTTTATAGATGATATTTTGGGCTGTAGTGTTTGACTGAAGCAGCCCAGACAAACTTTAAAACAGAAGAGAGTTATAAAACAACAAAACACTGATCAAAACTGACTGGATTAAAGCAGGGTTTTTATTGTTAAAGACCTCCTGTGGTGTAAATCAAGTTTTTAAAGGATTAGTTCACTTCAGAATTAAAATTTCCTGATAATTTACTCACCCCCATGTCATCCAAGATGTTCATGTCTTTCTTTCTTCAGTCGAAAAGAAATTAAGGAAAACATTCCAGGATTTTTCTCCATATAGTGGACTTCACTGGGGTTCAACGGGTTGAAATGTCAGTTTCAGTGCAGCTTCAAAGAGCTCTACACGATCCCAGACGAGGAATAAGAGTCTTATCTAGAGAAACCATCGGCCATTTTCTAAACAAAAATAAAAATTATATACTTTTTAACCACAAATGCTCGTCTTGCACTGCTCTGTGATGCTGCACGCATTACGTAATCATGTTGGAAAGGTCACACGTGACGTAGGCGGAAGTACCGATCCAGTGTCTAAAAAGCGTATGTTCAAAGACCAAGTCAAACGGCCTTCACAAAAAAAGGTAAAACAACAAAAGTTGGAAATTATTTTATTTCAGCTATTTATTAAAAGCAAACTAATTTATAAAAAACTAAATTAATAACAAACTAATTAATAAAAGCAAACTATTTATTTAAAAGCAAACTAATACAAATGTCAAAAACTCACAACAAAATTACTTAAACTTTCAATAAAATTAAAATGAAAATATGGAAATGAAATCTAATTCAAAATATTAACAAAAAATATAATAATATCACTGGTACTAAAATAACACTGGATTAATGTTCTTCAGTGATGATCAGATTCAGAAATTCTTTAGTGATTAAATATGATATTCTGATGATGAGACAGAGAGCATGATGGGAAACACTTTGTTTCTAAATAATAATTTAGATTTAAATAAGACAATAAAAAGCTTTTTGCCTCCTGAATGTGGTTAAACACGGTGCTCTCTCTCTCTCTCACACACACACACACACTCTCATATTTTTAATTAATTACTGAACCAGCACCAGTTCAGATCATTCAGTCATGTATTAATATCATCACTGTAATTCTGCCTGACACGTTAATGAAACGCTGTTTACATTCGAGGGTTAAACACAGATAAGACACGCTCACAACCGCTCACACTGACACTGAGGACATGATACGCTGCTGTCAGAGCTGCTCATTTGCATATTAATGAGAAGGAAGAGGAGACTAACAAATACTCCCATGATGACCTGCAGCAGGACACGATCTGACCAAATCCCCACAGTGTGTGTGTTTTCAGGCTCTTAATAACACACAGACACACACATCATTCTGAACGTCCCACAGGACACGCACATTAGAGCATAAACACACAATTATCAGTGTCTGAGGAGTGCGTTAATGAGACGAGGCCGTTAACATCTGCAGAAACACTCGACTGATTGATAAAAACACATGATGACTCAAACACAGCAGAGCAACAGCAAAACACTCATCATGTTCCTTTACATCACATTCACCTCGTTTAACATGTTGTTGTTGTTGTTCATTATACTGATAATCACTGAACTAATACATGATCTTGTTTACAAGAATAATTCGCCCATAAATGAAAATTCTGTCATCAATTATTTGTTCTAAACCAGAGAAATTTATACTTTTATTCAGAAAGAATGCATTGAATTGATTGACTTTTACTTTGTTACAATTTTTTTTTTGTAATAAATGTAAAAAAAAGGTGTCTTGAAAGTGATACATTTGAAAAAATTAAAAATTTTTCAAAGATTCTTTGATACTAAAAATAACACTGCGGAAACTTTCCACAAGCAGCACCACTGTTATTTTTAGTATCATTGATATACTATTATATTATATTATTTTTATACTTTTAATTTTAGTTTTAATAATTTTGTGTTTTGCCATTTTCATTAGTTTAAAATGTCTATATACTTTTTATTAAGTTTTAGTTCATTTAGAAAAACTAGATGAAAATGAGAAATGTTGCCTTTATTTATTTTATTTCAGTTAATATTTATTTTATTTCAAGCAATGCAAAAAATAAATAAATAAATGGTTTAAATTTTAGTTTCAGTTAATGAAAATAACCCTGAGCAGCACGACTGTTCACTCATGTTCACTCTTTCATTTTTGCATCAGAAAGGTCATATTTCATCCATAATTGCTCAGAGATGAAAGCGTTTGAAAGAGTTTGACTTGAAGAGAGTCTCACAGACGCAGTCTTCCAGCTCACGAGCGTGTCATTAGCCTCTAAATTACAAACATAATTAGCAGAATTGATTCCCGTCGAGCCTCCTGAGGGGCGTCAGTCTGTCAGAGACACGAGGAGCGTCTGCATGATCTCACAGACTGAAGAAGAAGAGTCACTTCTTATTGTTTTCCATCATGTTGCTGGTTATGATCCTCATTCTCTCATAGATGATCTTCTGCAAACGAGGAAGCCACATTCTCTGTCTAAATTTATTCAGAGTAATTTGACACTATTTGTTAGTCTTGGTTAATAGCTGCCAAAACACCTCCCCTTACTTCTCATTAATATGCAAATGAGCAGCGTGAATGGATGCATGTAGGCGGAGCTGAATAAAACATCCCATGTTTGGAAAGTGATTGATTTGGGAGTTCAAATGATTCTTTTGAGGAAGGATTCTGAGTGTATATAAGTAATGTCCATATAGAGCTGGAATAAGGATAATATTTGATAGTTTTGAATGTTGATTTGAAGTTTATGAATGTTTAGATATTTGAACTAGAAAACAAGACAAAAGTACAGAAGAAGATCGTCAGTTTTTGCAGTTTCCTCACAGCTGAACTTCCTTCTGAAGTCTAATTAGTTCTAGATTAAATCACAAACCTGAGAATAATGTTTAGTCAGATGGAGAAACATCAATATCGTTCATCAGGATATTCCAGTCAGAGAGAAGAGGGATGTACAGTACATACTGAGATGTTTTTGAGGTGGTCAGTGAATATGAAAATATGAAGATCTGCCTTTTAAAACTTCTCTTCAATAATATTTATTCAGTGTTAGTGTGTCCAGCGATGAGGAGACGACGAGACTCTCAGTGCCGTATGAGATCCGTATTTAAGACGCCCGGAGGAATACAGATATGGATTAATCTGACGGCTGTCGTCATTAAAAATTTACATGACAGAAGACGTCTGTGAATAATTCATGTCAACTGTACTTGAGCTTATAATATATACTCCCGCTGCACTCGTCTGACACACTTAAAATGATCCATTACAGAATGAAATCTGCGTTCAGAGGAGTTTATACAAATAATACTGTAAGTGTGATCAGATCATTGAACAGGTACACTGTATACACTTACACAGTTCTGTGATTTTATAGTCTCTAGTTTAAAAAAATATATAAGGGCTTTTCTTTTATCTTTATATATTTTTTATCATATAAAAATAAGAACATATATACATATATGTTCTTATGTACATATACACAAATGCATCTATACACAATATACAGACAATGCAAATTGTGTCTGATTTATGAGACGTGTGTGAGTGTATATGTATATATGTGTGTGCGTGTGTGAGTGTGTGTGAAAGTGTGAGTGTGTGTATATACAGTATGTGTGTGTGAGAGAGTGTGTGTGTTTGAGTGTGTGAGAGAGAGAGAGCGAGTGCGTGTGTGAGAGAGAGAGTGTGTGTGTGTGTGTGAGAGAGAGAGTGAGTGCGTGTGTGTGTGTGTGTAACGTGTGTGAGTGAGTGTGTGTCTGTATGTGTGTGTATATGTGTGTGTCTGTATGTGTGTGTGTATATGTGTGTGTGTGTATATGTGTGTGTGTGTGTATATGTGTGTGTGTGTATATGTGTGTGTGTGTGTGTGTGTAACATGTCTATTGTTAGTCTAACATTGTGTCCTCAGGTCCGGTTTTGCAAATCAAACAATATCACAACATTATTTCAATTTCATACTTTAAAAAAAAAATAAATGTTGATTTAGAATTAATTTTTCCACGATGGAACAACAACTGACATTATTTCAACTATTCAAAATCTCATAAGTTTGCCTATGATAATATTTTACTCTGTTTACACGGTTTTCAGCTTTTCTCAAACTGTATTGATTAACTACATCTTTACCAATAAAGCCTTTTGAACAGAACTGTGTGTGTGTGTGTGTGTGTGTGTGTGTGTTATGTCATTGGTTTGGGCGACTCGAGACCCCGCCTTGATGAAGAACAGTGTGTGTGTGTGTGTGTGTGTGTGAGGTGAAAGCGAGAGTGAGGAAGAGCAGCAGAAGAAGAGCGGAACACAAACGCTCGCGCGTTTCCTCCTCCTGTGGCGCGCGCACATACACGCGGAATCCGCGGCGGTCGGTCCGGTTACCGGAACCGGTACGGTTCGGTTTGGATTTTTCGCCCGATGATGATGAAGTTTCTCGGTGCTGTTTGAAGGTTTGTGAGCTGGACGCGGATCCTGGAGGAGGATGAGCTCATAAACTCGCCGCTGACTGACATCAGCCATTAACGGTGAGAGACTGAGACTGAACGGGTTCTGATCGCGATTGATCGAGTCACACTGGTCTGGTCTGATCTGGATTTACGTGCGTTTATATATATATATATATATATATACACAGATAGGTGCATAGAGAGGATAATAAAGGAGATTTGAGAAGTTTAATGTTAATTCGGATCTGAATTGTAGCATTTTCATACTATATTACTATAAAAGAAGTTTGATTAATTTTTGTCACTACCAAAACTTCATTGTCACTAAAAAAGTGGCAGAAAGTACCCTGATAATACTATAGTTTTCTTTTTGGATATGCATAATGATAATGCCATGTTTTTCCTATATAGGCCTGTATAAAAATGGTGATCGTTCAGTACCATAGTATCAAATTATCACGGTATTGCTGGTAATTATGGCAATTATAACTTTGATTTAGATGTTCAGTATTTGGCTTCTTGTGGAATCACATTGTGAACATCAACAGTGATGATGGTGATGGTGCTTAACCTTATATTGTGAATATTTAGAAATTATAATGATCTTTGATTATCCATGGTTAGTGGTTTGTTGTGGTTAACTAATAACTGAAAAGTTTTCAGGTGTTTGTGCTTTTTTTGTTGAGGAAATTAAGGCTGCAGGTGAACAGGTGTGTTAAACATGAACACAATTAAAGGAGCATAAATTAATTTCACACTGAATTAGATTTGAGGTCATTCTGTGTTTCAGGTAAACTTGTAAGTTGCTTTGGATAAAAGCATCTGCTAAATGAACGAACGAACGAATGCATTTCTGCTCAAATGATTGGAATAGTAGTGAATTCTTGTACAAAAAAACATCCAGAACACAAGTGAACTCCTTCAAGAAAGTCTAAAAAAGGATGTTTAGAAGCTGAAGAGTTCAGGTTGGAATAGTCTGATTTGTGAGTGAATCATTCTCTGGAGTGATTCTTTTAAATGAATCAGTTCTAGTGAAGGAAGGACTCGTTTGCAATAATTCTGAATTTGAATAATCACAAACAAGGAAATGTCATGAAAGTTTCATAATAAATGAATGCACATCTCCTGGCAATATTAGTAAAAACTACTGTATTATAAACTTTAACTTACTCAGGAATCGAATGCCATCCAGATTGTGCTGTAGATATTCTGTATTTGTTTGATCAGAATCGTGTCCTCTTTAAAAGTAGCTCTGCTGAACAACCGCAATTACAGCTTCAAACATAATCCATCTCTAATTTAACTCATATTAATGATGGACTCTAGAATCTGCATTCACATAATCTTCCAAGGGTGTCTCAAAGGCAAACGACAAAAGCCTTTTATACCAGCGTAAAGAAAGAGAGTCTCTCTGGCATGTAAAGGAGAAATCTCTGTATGAAAGCAGTGTTAAGTGAAATGGAAATGCTTCATATCATCAGCTGGAGAAAAAGAAGAAGAAGTGTGTTCGATGATTTCATCCTTCAGGCTTTTGTGTGGCTGTCGGTGCGTCTGCTCTTTTATTCAGGACTTTAGATCAGTCTCAAGGTTAAAGCTGTGCTTTTGCAGGACGGGATTCCTGCGTGTGTTGTAATTGAGGACGATCAGAGCAAACGGAGGCCTGATCTGAGATCAGCACTGCAGTACATTTGTTCAGTTAGCAGACGCTTTTATCCAAAGTGAGTTACGAGTGAGTAACATCACGAGCAGTTTGTCACAATATTCAATGGCAAGATTCAAGCATAAACTAGATTAATGCTGAAAAGAAAAGAAAGAACTTAATGTATATAAATAGGAGTTCTAGTAACAGTCTTTAAGTTTATGTAGGCCTGTCGTTGTGCTGACGATTAATTGTCAAATAATTGCGATTAATGATTTAATCATGTTGTGTTCATGCCATTCATTTACAGTGTAAGCCTAATATGTTTTTTTTTTTTTTTTTTTTACTTGGAATCGTAAATAAATATCATAATATGGTAAGCCCATATAGTTCAATTCAATGCTGTGAAAATGAATATTTATATAATTAATTATAATATAATATTAAAATGTTTAATTTTAATATTAATCGTGATTAATTACAAAAATGTGATTAATTACAGCAGTTAATTTTTTTTAATCGATTGACAGCACTAAATATAATATAATATAATGCAGTCTGATTAAACCCAAAACAACCTTTGACTATCTTTTGCAAGTGTTTCTTTATGTTCTAGAGCAAAATGTGATTGAAATTCAAACTGCACAATTATTTTGATTAGATTGAATAACAACGATCAGATGATTAATCAATAATCGCAACAGGCCTGTGGTTGAGGGTTAGTTAAAGGGTTAGTTCACCCAAAAATGAAAATTCTGTCATTTATTACTCACCCTCATGTCGTTCCAAACCTGTAAGACTTTTGTTCATCTTCAGAACACAAATGAAGATCGTTTTATATTAAATCTGAGAGCTTTTTGTCCCTCCATAGCCAGCCTACGCAATTGCAACTTTGACGTTTCAAAAAGTTCATAAAGAGATCGTAAAACTAATCCATATGAATTAAGCAGTTTAGTCCAAATTTTCTGAAGAGACTTGAACATTTTTTATGATGAACAGCTTTAATTTAGGCTTTTACTCACATATAAACATTGATCAGCTTACATAAACAGAAGCTCAACCGAACCTGCTTGATGCGTGAGAACAAACCTCTTCCGGAAACTCGAACATGCTGCGTTTGGAACGACATGAAGATGAGTAATTAATGACAGAATTTTCATTTTTGGGTGAACTAACCCTTTAAGTGCTCATATCTTCAGCTGCTTCTTGATAGTTGTGATGGTCTCATCAGTTCTTAGAGAGTAGAAGCTCATTCCAACACAGAGGAACAGAGAGAGCGAAGGGTCTGGAAATGACTTTATGACTGGTTGTGCATGAACAACTAACCAGAAACTGCTCATTCAGTCACTGTAAATGGCAAGAGGGAATATACACTTTATATATAACATACAAAACATAGTCTACAGCAGAGGTCTTCAAAGCTGCTCCTGGGGACACACATTTAAAATGTCTTGGAATGCATTTTATGATGTAATTGCGTGTTGCATTCTCACCGTTGCTGAAAGGCGAACTGTTGCAGGCATTAGCTAGACATTCACTGCAAAAAATGTTTTTTTCCTCAATATTTTGTCTGGTTTTCCAGTACAAATATCTAAACATTCTTAAATCAAGATGCATTTACTGGTTAAAGCAAAACTGACTTAGGAATAAAGTCTTGTTTTCTGAAAAAAGTAGCAAAATTATGCAAATGTTTGTGTCTGCGGTCAAAAAATAATGTTGTTTTCCCTATGAATTAAATGTATTTTTCTGACCCCATTGGCAGATTGTTTTTTTGTGTGTGTGTGTGTGTGTGTGTGTGTGCTTGTTTTAAGTAAAAACTCACATAATTTTACACAAGACTTAATATTTTCTATCATTTTGCTTCTCCAGTAAATGTATCTTGATTTAAGAATGTTTAGGTATTTGTACTGGAAAACCAGACAAAAATATGCAAGTAAGAAAAACATTTTTGCAGTGTACTTCTGTCATGACAAAGCAACAGAGAGAAATAACAGCAAGTAATGCACTAGTATGTTTCTGACCTAAATGTGTAAGTATACGAACGGCTAATGTCTACAAAAGTGAATTTGTCAAAGACTGTAAATATACCAAGAACGTTCACTCATATTGCTATGAATTAGAGAAACTGCAATGCACAATATGACGGAATAAATCCGCTTTTCCCAATTGCTAATTGGTCATCTTGTCACTATAAAAAAAGCTGTTTTTGAGATTTCAGTATTTCCCTATTCAAGTAGATGTTGGTTTTGCATGAGCGAAAAATGGCCATCAAGTGAGCCGGGTTTTCTTGGAAGGTACTTTGCTTTTGTTGCATTCTGAAGACACATTTTGGAATGCAGTAATGCATGAAATTGAGTTTATGTAAAAATTTTTGTGTTCACATACTTGAGGACAGTACGTTTTGAGCTTTAAGGCATAGTCCACACAAAAATGAAAATTCTTGAAATATCATTCCGGTTCCTATTAACTGGCTTTACAATACTAGTCATTGTATTTGATTACCAACAATTTTCAGAATATCTTCTTTTGTGTTCCACAGAAGAAAGAAATGCAAACAGCAAAGACATGAGGGTGAGTAAATGATGACAGAATTTTTATTTTGGGTTGGACTGTTCCTTTAAGTATGAAGCTTATGAAGTGTGTGTGTGTGTGTGTGTGTGTTTGGATTCCTCCATCTGAATGTTTCTCGGTTTCAATCTTCCCGTAAAAACTCGCAGAGCAGCTGAAGTCGGAGGCCTGAAGGATTTGTGTCCGAACACTGAATGTGTTCACAGCCTGCGATGATCCTCTCGGGGAATTATCAGGTGTTTACGAGCTCCGTCTCACATATTCTTTCCAGCTTTATAAGCTCTTAATGATAGTTTGTTTGTCGATTCCAGGAGATCTGATTGGCTCTGATCTCAGCTGAGAGTCACTCACACACACACACACACACACACACACACACACACACACACACACACACACACACACACACACACACACACACACACACAGACACAGACACACGGAGGCCGGACAGATGGCGACCCTTTGCTCCCTGTGCGGGAACATAAGAGCGCCTCGCTGTGACAACGAGGACGTGGCCGCTAACTCCGGCATACAGTCAGATCAAACCGCAAATAACATCCCGGCTGACAGATGAAGTGATTGTTGAGGAGTAGATGAGTTTATGATGAGTTTTGTGTTTAAACGCTGCTCCAGGTGAGAATGAACGAACAGGACCTGAGAGAGAACAGCTCCACCTGATTCTGCTGTGCTGTAAATGAGCCCTGTTATTAAATGTGATTTACTCAAGAGGAGAGGTGTGCTGGGGCTTTACTTTTTCAGTCATCAAATGCACCTGGAACTGGAACAGAAAACATACTTCTTGAAGAATTTAGGAGTCAAAATAGCATAATCTGGCATCGTAACCAACAAAAATATTGTGTAATCTGAACCCGAAGTTAAAGGATTAGTTCACTTCTGAATTAACATTTCCTGATAATTTACTCACCTTCATGTCATCCAAGATGTTTATGTCTGTCTTTCTTCAGTTGAAAAGAAATGAAGGTTTGAGGAAAACATTCCAGGATTTTTCTCCATATAGTGGACTTCACTGGGGTTCAATGGGTTGAAGGTCCAAATGTCAGTTTCAGTGCAGCTTCAAAGAGCTCTACACGATCCCAGACGAGGAATAAGGGTCTTATCTAGAGAAACCATCGGCCATTTTCTAAAAAAAAACCAAAAATTATATACTTTTTAACCACAAATGCTCATCTTGCACTGCTCTGCGATGCTCCACGCATTACGTAATCATGTTGGAAAGGTCACGCGTGACGTAGGCGGAAGTACCGATCCAGTGTTTACAAAGCGAACGTACAAAGACTAAGTCAAACGGCCTTTACAAAAAAAGGTAAAACAACGATGTCGGGCGATTTTGAAGTTGGAGGAGAAAATGAGATGGAGTTTTTCGCCCTTCCGCGTGACCTTTCCAACGTGATTACGTAATGCGTGACGCATCACAGAGCAGTGCAAGATGAGCATTTGTGGTTAAAAAGTATATAATTGTTATTTTTGTTTAGAAAATGGCCGATGGTTTCTCTAGATAAGACCCTTATTCCTCGTCTGGGATCATGTAGAGCTCTTTGAAGCTGCACTGAAACTGACATTTGGACCTTCAACCCGTTGAACCCCAGTGAAGTCCACTATATGGAGAAAAATCCTGGAATGTTTTCCTCAAAAACCTTCATTTCTTTTCAACTGAAGAAAGAAAGACATGAACATCTTGGATGACATGGAGGTGAGTAAATTATCAAGAAATTTTAATTCTGAAGTGAACTAATCCTTCATTAAAACCTGCCATGCGTCCAAATACGACTACTTCTGTACTATATAGAGCCAAGTAGTATGATTTCAATCACATACTTTTTTAATATCAACAAAGTACGTTTCAAACCAAATGTAGCACCTACTATACAGTATGTGATTTTGGACGCAGCGATTCTCTAAATATCAGACACTTAGCAGCTAAGAGAGGAGCGAGTCATGTGAGAGGACGGCAGGGCAGCTGGACTTTGTGTCCTGTTGGATCGGGAATGTTTTTGGAAACTGAAGACAATGAACCATCTGCACACGGCAGGGAAGCAAAGAGAGACGGAGCGTTACTGCTGAGAGTCAGTCCGCCATTGTTATTAAACGCCTGTTAGACGCAGAGAGAGTGGAGGGGTGGACACACACACACACACACACACACACACACACACTGAGATGATCTGCAGCTGTGATGGGACGGCCAATGGATGTCCAATTTTTTGACTTGTACTATGATAATACCATTGTTTTTACATTACTATCATTTGTTGAACATGGTATGATGGTAATATCTTGTTTTTTTTGGATGGTAATGTAATTTTTTATGTAGCAATATAATTAGGGTTGTGCACTATTCAGGATTTTGAAATGTCACCTATTTGTATTTACTTTATATATTCCTTATTATTTATTGATTAGATGCACTCAAAGGTTTGAAAGCGTTTAGATATTTAATTTTTTTTTAAAGAAATTAATACTTTTATTCATCAAGGATTCATTAAATTTATCAAAAGTGACAGTGAAGACATTTATAATTTTTTAATTTGATTCTATTTCAAATAAATGCTGTTCTTTTGAACTTTTCATCAAAGAATCCTGAAAAACAAAATGTATAAGTTTCAACACTGATAATAATCATAAATGTTTCTTGAGCAGCAAATCATCATATTAGAATGATTTCTGAAGGATCATGTGACACTGAAGACTGGAGTAATGATGCTGAAAATTCAGCTTTGATCACAGGAATAAATTACACTTTACTATATATTCACATAGAAAACAGCTGTTTTACATTCTAATAATATTTCACTGTATTTTTGATTAAATAAACGCAGCTTTTGTGAGCAGAAGAGACTCTTTCAAAAACATTACTGACCCTAAACTTTTGAACGGTGGTGTATTTCATTATATTTAATACTGTAAATGGGTCATTGACGAATAAGATTTTTAAAAGTGTAAAAAAACATAATGGAGATATCATTAATTTTGAAGTTTTATTAAGTGTTATCAATGAGATTGTGGTTTTTATAATCAATTAACACTTAACAAAATTTGTCACCAAAAAAGTAGAATTTTGGTTAAAGTCGGTTTAACCAAAATTTTGGTTTTACCGAATGACGATATTCTCAAACAATGCTAACAGGCTGATATCTAGCAAAAGAACAATCAAACATTTTATATTTAGTACAAGTTTTTAAAATATTACAACATTTTCCATGTTTTATAGCGGTTGTACCGAATGACCTGATGTTTCGGGACATGCGTATGATCAAGTGAAAACATGAATTTTTCAAGTAGTTAAGAGAGAGTTAGTTACTTTGCTTCACGACCATGTGGTCCTTTGCAGGCGTCTGAATGATGTCACATCCTGTCACATGATACTGACCGCTTGACTTGATCCAAAATGGTCCCTTTAAATTGGTTACTCCGGATGACATCAATGAAATTCATTTTTCTGGACATTCTTTCTCATAAAAAAGCAACGACTTCTACACATAATTTTAATACCATTTTGCACTATGTTGATATATGATGTTATAAAATCATGCCAGAATAAAAAATATATACATTTATTACATTTTAAGATATTTTAATCACAAATGAAATGGCTGTATTGGCCTTTGGACGGTTAAACCGAATGACCTTTTGACATTTCAAAATCTTTAAAATACCTTTATATGTAGAAAATTTAATTAAAACCTTTTGGATTCAATAAAAGAGATCTAGTTGTACTACCTTACAAACTTTAGATGTCATATCTTTACTATTATTAAGGCATTTGGACAAAAAAAATGACCCGTCACGTCATTGACCCAAATACAATTTTGTGTCCCAGGCTGGAAGATTACTTCATTTCCCAGAATGCATTGCTTTTGTGTTGAATTTCTTTGCATTGGAACACAACTTCCTGTGGCAAATTCAGTTCAAATTCACACTTATTAATTGAAATGGAGCCAATTCTTAATTTCTGAATTTTGCACAACCCTGTTTTTTTTTTAAGTAGGATTGACATCCGATCATGATCTTTTCGAGAGGTTTTGAAGGGAATGATAGTGACGTGTAAATCCGGCGTTCAGAGAAAAGATGCAGCGCTGCTCATGAATATGCAAAAGCAAAGACTCCTTTATTTTGCTCGGCAAAGTTTTCAGGGAAGCATCATCCATCCGGCATGACGGCACCTGACATTTGCAAAGGTCTGCAGGAAGATGTGTTAGTGACGGCTTTAAATTACAGTGTGGCAAATGACTCCTGACTGTTTAAATGTCACTTTGCCTGTGCGAATGCGTCTCCTGTCGTATAAAAGCGCCTCATTCTCTTCCTCTTCCGGAGCCTCGTCGTCTTTGGGCCGAAAGTCTGAAGATGTCTGAATGCACAAACGCTGCTTTTGTTGCTTTTGTTAAGTGTGTGACGATCCGAGCAGCTCCCCGATTCATCCAGAATTTATGACCATTCCTGATAATGCAGATTATTCCAGAAACTCCCATGAATGCTGTATTTATTATACAGCAGTGCCAGATAAACACACACACACTCTCACAAAGAGCCTTAAAATAGCACTGACCGCTGTATATTTATGTGCGTGGGGAAAGAGCTGTGATTGTAGTCTTGAGTGAATTTTTTATGTAACAATTTTCCATAAAGCCTGTGATTTCTCTAAGAACTGAGCTGAGCTTCACGCTGACCTCTGTGAAATGATGTCGGCCTAAATTGCACATTATTTTTGCGTGTCTCTCTGGAGGAAGTGCTTTAACTATCCGAACGCTGAAGGAATAAAGATGCTCATGAATAATGAATCGTTGGCAGAGTTTGTCCTGCAGTAGTTTGGATTGAATCTTTATGCTGTAATACTGTCAGACATATGCTGGATAATGATTTATAGTCACTCTGGGTAAATATTAACTGGTTAGGCTCCATGTTTGGTTGTCACTAATACAGTAATCGTTTGATTCACAGTGTGTTTACTCAGGGTCAGGTCTTTGTTCAGGTTTAGTCTCAGTGATAGTTAATCTGTAACTTTAATGTGTAACTATAACTTTACTCTAGTCATCAGGAACATTCACATCAACATGAGCCTTTTTACTTTCTCAGTTTGCTTTAATGATTCATGACTGTGGATGTTGTTCAAACACACAAATGTTTGTCTTCATTCAAAATGTTTCATCAAACATCTGAAATGACTTTTCACCATCCTACACTAAAAATACTGGGTTAAAAACAACCCAAGTTGGGTTGAAAATGGACAAACCCAGCAATTGGGTTGTTTTAACCCAGCGATTGGGTTGTTTTGACCCAGCGATTGGGTTGTTTTAGCCCAGCGGATGGGTTGTTTTGACCCAGCGGTTGGGTTGTTTTTAGCCCAGCGATTGGGTTGTTTTAGCCCAGCGGATGGGTTGTTTTGACTCAGCAGTTGGCTTGTTTTAGCCCAGCGCTTGGGTTGTTTTGACTCAGCGCTTGGGTTGTTTTAGCCCAGCGGATGGGTTGTTTTAGCCCAGCGGTTGGGTTGTTTTGACTCAGCGGATGGGTTGTTTTAGCCCAGTGATTGGGTTGTTTTAGCCCAGCGCTTGGGTTGTTTTGAGTCAGCGCTTGGGTTGTTTTAGCCCAGCGGATGGGTTGTTTTAACCCAGTGGATAGGTTGTTTTAGCCCAGCGGTTGGGTTGTTTTGACTCAGCGGATGGGTTGTTTTAGCCCAGTGATTGGGTTGTTTTAGCCCAGCGGTTGGGTTGTTTTGACTCAGCGGATGGGTTGTTTTAGCCCAGCGGTTGGGTTGTTTTAGCCCAGTGATTGGGTTGTTTTAGCCCAGCGGTTGGGTTGTTTTGACTCAGCGGATGGGTTGTTTTAGCCCAGCAGTTGGGTTGTTTTAGCCCAGTGATTGGGTTGTTTTAGCCCAGCGGTTGGGTTGTTTTGACTCAGCGGATGGGTTGTTTTAGCCCAGCGGTTGGGTTGTTTTGACTCAGCGGATGGGTTGTTTTAGCCCAGCGGTTGGGTTGTTTTAGCCCAGTGATTGGGTTGTTTTAGCCCAGTGATTGGGTTGTTTTAGCCCAGCGGTTGGGTTGTTTTGACTCAGCGGATGGGTTGTTTTAGCCCAGCGGTTGGGTTGTTTTGACTCAGCGGATGGGTTGTTTTAGCCCAGCGGTTGGGTTGTTTTAGCCCAGTGATTGGGTTGTTTTGACCCAGCGATTGGGTTGTTTTGACCCAGCGATTGGGTTGTTTTAGCCCAGCGGATGGGTTGTTTTGACCCAGCGATTGGGTTGTTTTTAGCCCAGCGATTGGGTTGTTTTAGCCCAGCGGATGGGTTGTTTTGACTCAGCAGTTGGCTTGTTTTAGCCCAGCGCTTGGGTTGTTTTGACTCAGCGCTTGGGTTGTTTTAGCCCAGCGGATGGGTTGTTTTAGCCCAGCGGTTGGGTTGTTTTGACTCAGCGGATGGGTTGTTTTAGCCCAGTGATTGGGTTGTTTTAGCCCAGCACTTGGGTTGTTTTGACTCAGCGCTTGGGTTGTTTTAGCCCAGCGGATGGGTTGTTTTAACCCAGTGGATAGGTTGTTTTAGCCCAGCAGTTGAGTTGTTTTGACTCAGCGGATGGGTTGTTTTAGCCCAGTGATTGGGTTGTTTTAGCCCAGTGATTGGGTTGTTTTAGCCCAGCGGTTGGGTTGTTTTGACTCAGCGGATGGGTTGTTTTAGCCCAGCGGTTGGGTTGTTTTAGCCCAGTGATTGGGTTGTTTTAGCCCAGCGGTTGGGTTGTTTTGACTCAGCGGATGGGTTGTTTTAGCCCAGCGGTTGGGTTGTTTTAGCCCAGTGATTGGGTTGTTTTAGCCCAGCGGTTGGGTTGTTTTGACTCAGCGGATGGGTTGTTTTAGCCCAGCGGTTTGGTTGTTTTAGCCCAGTGATTGGGTTGTTTTAGCCCAGCGGTTGGGTTGTTTTGACTCAGCGGATGGGTTGTTTTAGCCCAGCGGTTGGGTTGTTTTGACTCAGCGGATGGGTTGTTTTAGCCCAGCGGTTGGGTTGTTTTAGCCCAGTGATTGGGTTGTTTTAGCCCAGCGGTTGGGTTAAATGTTTGCCCAACCTGCTGGGTAGTTTTATTTAACTCAACTATTGTTTAAACATTACTGTATTGCTTGCTTAAAATGAACCCAAAAAATTAACATTTATTAATATGTTTAATAAATGAACATTTATTTATAAGTTTAATGAATAATAATTAAACAATACACATTTATTAAATTGCTTATTAATAAATGTTCACCTTTTGATTATTATTGTTGCCTCTAGTAATTATGTGTCTGATTTTTAATTCCCAACCTATTTTTGGTTCATTTTAAGCCAGACATATAGTCATTTTTAAATAATAGTTGAGTTAAATAAAACTATTCAGCACATTGGGCAAACATTTAACCCAACCACTGGGTCAAAACAACCCAATCCCATGCACTGCAAAACGTGATGTTCTTCCTCAGTGTTTTTGTCTCTTTTTCCAGTACAAATATCTAAATATTCTTAAATCAAGATACATTTGTTAGAGATGCAAAATGACAGAAGATAAAAAGTCTTGTTTTCTGAGAAATTGTTCAAAATGGGGTGAGTTTGTGCTAAAAACAAGAACAAATATCTGCCATTGGAGTCAAAAAAACATTTTTTTATCAGTTTCTCAGAAAACAAGACTTTTTACGCATCTCCAGTAAATGTCTTGATTTAAGAATGTTTAGATCCAGTATTTGTACTGGAAAACGCTAAGGAAGAACATTGTGCAGTTTTATGTTCCTGTATGTTGAGTCACGAGAGACATTTTGTAAATATCACAGCGCTCAAAACTCTCCGTGTCTGTTTCTGTGCAGTGCAGGACCTTCTGTGATTGTAGTTTGTGTCAGACATGTGTAATGGGATATTAAATTACCCAGCGTCCTCCTCTCCACCTGGACCCAGGCCATCTGTTCCTGTGTTCTTCTGATGCATCAGGTGATGAATGTACAAGTAAACGCTCCGCCTTCATCATCACGTCTGCTCCGCTTATAGTGCACAAAACCCGAGCCTGAGTCTGTTTTTCTAGCGCTTTGATTAGTTTCAGGATGATTTCTGGATGCGTTTGTTCCTCAGACTGTGATTGTGTTGTCAAGTGGACGTGTTGAAGATGCTCGGGGCGGCTGAGAGCTTTGCTTGTTTATTCTCATGCAGATCAGAACAAATTGCAGTTCATTGAGGGAAAGAAATTACAAGATGCTTTGGTAAAAATAACCTCAACTCAAAAACAATCATGGGGTTTAGACCCTGAAGTAGAATTGTGTTTGTGCTGCGCTATTAATCGAAATCGTCATATAGCTCAGTGCAGTTATCAAATGGCAAAGGCTGTGATTTAATAAATAAATCTTTGGGTGTGAGCAAAAACACGCCGTTTTCGTGTGTGTTCCTTTAAATGCAAATGAGCTGCTGCTCCCCGCCCCCTTTCCAGAAGAGGGTGGAGCTTTAACAGCTCGCGCTTCGGGTGCTCAACAACAACAAAGCTGGAGAATCTCACGCAGCCAAAATGAGGATTGTCAGTAACAGTAACAGTAAAGAAGTTACAACTTTTAGACGTTTCTGAACGGTTAGTGGATAAATTTATGTAGTTGCTGTGGAGTTGATTCAACTCATCCACTAGCATGTGCCGTCATGTTAATCTTTTGTGCAAATCCAGCGTTGAATTGACCCTCGTTTGTGAAGCAGTCCGGCGTAAAATGACGGCATGTCAACAACACTCTACTACAACAACTCTTCCTCTTCTCTAAAGCAGCCCAACATGGCCTCACCCCCTTTGTTGTGTGTTCTCGGGGGCGGGGTTTATGTAAATTTTAGGGTTAGTGATGTCACAAACCCAGGAAGAAGCTTGTTGTAGTCCCTACCAGCCGTTTGTTGTAGTCCTTAAAAAGCGATTTCCGCCAAAATAAAAGCTCAATGGTTTAAAGTTTTAAACTGAAGGAAATGAGTTGTACTGTAAACTATTATTATTATAATTAGAAGCAGAAGCAGTAGTAGTATATTTTAAAAATGTTTTTTATTAGTTTTTAACAAATTTATTGTGATATTGTACTATTACAATAGTAGTATTTCTTATTTTATTTAATATTTTTATTTAGTAATAATAATAATAATACTATAATAATTATTTTATGTTCATTAATATATATCCTCCCAAAAAAATGAGCACAGACGAACAAGCAAAGCAAAAAAAAAATTTTTTTTTTTTTATTGCATTTTAAATCATATTTTTATAAGAAAATTTGCAATTAGATTTTTTTTGGAAAACCTGTATTTTCCAGAGCTCAGGTTCTGCAGTATTCCGTGATTATTCCAAGACTCTGAGGAGCAGATGGAAAATATTCTAATGGAACGGTATAAGAAAACACCAAAGATCTGGCTGCGTTATCAGAGGACTGTTTCTCATTTCAGAAACTATGAGTGAAGATGGAAAAACTTTGTGTGAGTTTGTGTGAAGAGAGAGTTAGTGATGGATCAGAGCTTATATGTCTCTATGTGAGATCGCAGCAGAAAGTGTGGCGTTGCTGCTTGATTTAATAAAGTAGTGTGACACAAATGTGCCGGTTAAAGTGTCTCCTGCCTCTTAACATGCTTTTGATAAACATCATCTCCTGTTGTTCAACACAACTTGGTGTTTTGTTATCTGCTGGTGTTACTGGTCTACTCACTACTACATGTTTATTGTGAAATACACTGATGATCTACTACATTTGCTCAAATGTGCATTATAATAATATTTACATAATATTTACTAAAATAATTTAAAAATGAATCAATTTGAAAATATAATTGGAACATGATGATTTATACCTTAGATATAGCCTAGGGATGTCAAAATAAAAGTCCCACTTCCAACATTTTTTGGCCAAACAGAAAAACTTGCTGAATGATGCGGATATTTAAACAAATGCCAATCTAGGTGATGTATCAGTTGACCAGTAGTATGCAGTATTCAGTGTATACTGTGCAGTATGCAGTAGGCAATGTGCTAGAATACTATTCTGAACAGATGTGTGTTTATCAGAGAGACTGCATGGAATCATTCAGTCTGGTTTATTGGGAAAATCTCTGGGTTTCCTCCAGGTCTCTCCTGACAGATCTCATTATATGAGCGTGTAAAAGTTTACTGGTCTCTTTACGAGCCGCCGTGTGCAAACTGAGCGCTGTCGATCCTCTCTTGTCCCCTCGCTGGCCTTCATCAGGCCTTCCACTGAGTTCCAGATTTCAGGATCTTCAGACACCGAGCAGAATTCAGAAAACTATCGGCCAGTTTGAGAAAAGAAGAGGTTGTTTGAATCGATGAGGTTTGTGTTGCTGATGTTTATGGGTGAAAGTCAACGGGTTGTGTTTCTGGAGCGTCAGGTGTCTCGTTTCTTTGATCAGATGTCTCATCTGAACCTCGCTGCCTGTATTTTGTTCTGCACAACCTCTGTTCAACCCCAGATACTGGCAGAAACCGCCGCTCGGCCTGTGTGTGTCTGACCTGCACGATTACAGCCGTCTGTCCTTCCCACAACACTGAATGCATGTGTCCACTGGTGCTCAAGAAGCCCAAAACACCATCAATGCAATATAAAGTTTGGGGTATGTGTGTTTTTATTTTCTTATTTTTTAGGGGTTCAATCGCATAGCGCTGAAACTCTATTGTAATTGTTAAATTTTCCAAAGATCAGCATTCTCCCCTAAAAGTGATCAGACAGACCAAAGCGTGAGTCGCAGAGATTTGAAACTTTGAGGGCTGGTGGTACTCACGCCATCTACAACGTCACCAAGGCTCGCCCCGATCGGCCTGACGGGGGCGCTACAGTGGTGAAAAGTACGAAATCGCTCATAACTCCTAAACCTTTAGGCGTAGGCTGAAGTGTCTTATACCGTTGGATTTTTTGAAAAACATACTTTTGCGAAGTAGTCCTATGATTTTGACCCGATCGGAACCAAACCAGTGCAGCAAGATTCTCTAGAATCTGATTGTCAATAGTCATAAAAAAAAAGTTGAAATTCCCATTCACGATCCCTAAGGGCCGCCAAAACGTTCAAAGTGGGCGGAGCCACTTTTACTAAAATGGCTCTAACTCGTGAACGGAATGAGATATTTTCACCAAATTTGGCACACCTATGTAAGAGCTCATTCTGTGGTCACATAAAAAAGGATGCGGTGACTGGCCACTTGGTGGCGCTATAACAGGAAAAAAACTTGAAAATGGCTATAACTACTTCACCGTTAGTCTGATTGACTTGAAAATTGGCATGCAGTGTCTTCGTCCAAGGTGCCATGACTGGCTATGAGGACATTGGCTTATCTCAAAAAACATGTCCGCCATCGGCCAATGAAGTTTGAGCAGCTATCAGACAAGGTTAACAGTGGCCGATCAGAATGAAACTCGCTGGGCCTGTTTGACTCACGGCCCTAGAGGCCTGTGGGAAAATCGAAAGAAATCAGCCACCGGGGGGTGCCTTTGCGTTTTTCACGTGCATAAAGGGTCATGTATCGTGTGGTTTTTCGCTCACCCCCACAACATTCGTACCACATGGTAGAACTCCTCATTCTGAGCAACTTTGGAGATTATTTCAAAAACCAACTTTGGCGAACTAGTCCTAGGTTTTTGGCTCAACCTCAATAACTGTTAAAAAGCTTTAAAAACCATATATTTTCTATGGTAAATAGCCTGTATTGGCTGTAAATGGTCTTTTAGATCTATGATCTAAGTCTTCAGTGTCACATGATCCTTCAGAAATCATTCTAATATGCTGATTTGCTGCTCAAGAAACATTTCTGATTATTATCAATGTTGAAAACAGTTGTGGAAACTGATTCTTTGATGAATAGAAAGTTCAAAAGAACAGCATTTATTTAAAATATATAATATAAATTGGTCTATCACGACTTGATCATTTGCATGTTTATGGTTTGTAAAATATGCATGTTGTAATGTCTCCATTGGGGATATGCTGCATTCTGATGTTTTTCAGTGATAAATCTCAGATGCCACTAGTTGCATGTGACAGATCGGCCAATCAGGTGTCAGATGTTGTGTGTAGAGTGGCTGTGATTGGAGGGTTCTGCCCGTCACCATAAATAGATGCACTCAGAGACTCTCAGAGCTTCTTCACAGTTAATTGTGGTCTGCCGAAGCGCGTCCCGTGCGCTGATATTGTCTTTGCTCTGTAATCTACTGCCGGGAAATTGATTTGTTTGTTGCACGCTGGAGTCGGCTCATGAAAAATGGATAAATGTCAGCCTCCTGTAACCATAAAGACAAATAAATGAGCGTCTGGAGACATCTGTGGTGCGTCTGTCAGAGCGAATGAAGAGTCCTCGCACAAACAGCCACGTCTGGAAATGTTGTTTCTGTCCTCTGGTTCGGCGTGTGCAGTAATTGCGAGCGCAGTCTCTTTCCCTGCTCGGCATATCAGTTTGGCCGTCTGTCAGTGTAGCTTTCTGTAATTAACCTGCTCTGACCCGATCAAGAGTCTCATTAACCTGCGCTGACGAACCCACAGAACCAACTCGCTCAGATGAAGGACGACTCATTCTCACCTGTGAAGCTGACAGGGTTTGTCCATCCATCATGTGTCAGTAGTTTATTTGAAAACTCAGACAGGAAGTACCTCATATTGACTGTGACTTCCTGTGATGCTGAGCTGTATGGCACTATAAATCCATTTTTTGTCAAATTCCATTTTTTCCCTTTTAATTTTTCTGGATTCTGTTCTAATGGTTATATTACATTTTAGTCATCAAAAAGCATGTCTAATTAATCAAAATAATGAAATGATTTAACAACAATGTATTAAAAGTTTAACAAAAATTTAATTTTTATCCTTTAAGATGAAGTACAGTCAATCAAATGACATCACATCCTCTCTGCTGATGTCAGAACAGTAAGATGTGAGCACTCAGTGTCTTTTATTGGCTGAAATCTCACTCGTGTCGCTCCGTTGACCCGCTGAACCGCTCGAGGGATTGAAATATTCAATGCATCATTTGTCATTGCTTTATAAGTGTAAGACGCTTCCACATCTTCCCTTTACACGCCACTTGAACATTTGAATGATTTCAGGTCATCTTGACATTTTTCATCTCGCGCTCGTGGTTCGGTCAGCTGAGAGGGTTTATGAACGCGAGACTCCCGAGTGTGTGATTGAGCGTCGGCTCACAGAGAGACTCACACACATCAGCGCTGAGTGACTCACTGACAGGACGTCCATCATGATCGTGGTGTTATTTTGATCACTGGAGTTGCAGGAGTATTTCACAGTGACGGCGTGTTGAGAGTGACTGATGTGGGTGTTTTTTTCTGCTAATTGAATTTCTAATTGAAATAGAAACAGCTGCTCAGTTCTTATGAGCTTTGAATATCATTTATTATACAGCATCTCCTCTTCAGATCAATAACAAATGTGATTTCTACTGTTAAACACCAAGAGCATCATGAAAAAAATCATGGGAAAACCAGTGTAAAAAAAGAAATATAAATAAATAAAAA